>JAPWTK010001034.1:47500-99301 GCA_029963805.1 Aromia moschata | reverse complement strand
AAAATATTTCTTTTTTGTTAATTTACTATTCACAATAATTACTGTTACAATAATATCAATTAATTGTATACGACAAACTATTCATATTCTTATATCTTAATTATTATTCCTTTTATACCACAAATAATGATTTTTATCACATATATATGACAGACTATCGATCAAGCACTGAGCCACCGTAGTCTGAATTCGCATCGAGCCACCGTAGTCGCATTTCGCGCGCGTGCCGAGGGCACACAGTATCTCAGCCCTCGTTTTTAATCGGGCTTTTCGGTGACAGCAGCAGACAGACAGACAGAAGTCGTTAAATCGTTCGAAAATTAGCTGAACGGGTCACACTTGTTGAGTGACCTTTTTTGAGTGATTTGAAAGGTTATAAAAGTTACATTTATTAATATTTTTGGTTAACGATAAGAAAAACACTCGATTATTATTTAAATGAACAACATGTCTATTCCCGCTTAGGTTCAAGTTCAGAACGTCCCGTCTATCGTTGTCTCGATGCCCGAACGTGTCAGTAACCAAAACAAACCGACAACTCGGGAGGTACCGTTTGGGTCTATTTCATTGATGCTGATTCTAACACGGCCCTTCCTGACGAATCAGCGTCCCGTGTAGTCAAATCTCGCACTCAGAGACGGAACCTTTCTTAGATCAAACCTGTAATTACACAAAACTAATTAGTTACGTTTATTAACTGTAATAGAGCACAGATATTTTGTTTTTTGAATAACTTAATTAAAGACCCATAAATCAATAGGCTGATAAGGATACAGACTCATAAGACCATTGATTCACGTCAGAGGCCCCGCGATTTCGACCGATCAGGTCGTCAACAAATCGTCACTTAAATCTATGGGTACTGTATCTGAGTGATCGGCTCAGATACAGTCCCTTCAGATGACAAATGTCTTACCTCAGACGACAAACGTCTCGAAACTTACCTAAAACTGGATCCATGGCTTCATATTTTCGATTCCACCTACACTGTGTGGTAGGGGAATTCGGGATCGTTCACCTCCTGGAATATCAACCACCTAACTTTCCAGACACAGTAGTGTCTCCACGGGTTTAACCCGCAACGTTTAATGCAGCCATCTGTCCAATCCAATACTTTACCTTATAGCTTAAACGTTCTTAAATAGATGGAAAAAACAAGTTTCTGCCTCCTCAGTTCCTCAAACATTTATTTATACATTACGCTTATCCCATCTAAACAATATTTATGGCCTTTTCATCTCAAATTCCGGATCCAACTGTAAGAAATCATGCTGCACCGAAAACCGCACATATGTATGTACTTTTGATGACTGTTCAATGGGTCCAAGGCTATCGCCCTTGCTGTAATATAAAACGACATCCGAGAGGCATCGTACATAGTGAGGGACCTCCGAGTGGACAATCTACAACAGGTTGCGCATCCAGGTGCAATCAAACGATTCTGAACCCCTTCTTCCTTTTTTCCCTTAATATCTCTGAGCATTATATCATTCAGACCAGTCATCATAACTTTAATTGAAGAATTCATAGATACTCTGAAACTTTGAATTTCCTTAAGTGTCATGCTTACATAATGTCATTTAAAAGATTTATTAACAATTCCTTTTTGTCATATTTAATTCACGTCAAAAAGTTTTTGTAACATTGGCAAGACTTTAAAATTGCCGATTCATTGATAAATTATTTCATCGTAATTGAAAGGCACGATATGTAAATAATCTACATCCCGAGTTCATTTTAGTTTTCAATAAACAATCAACATACTGTCGTTCTCAATAAGCTATAAACTGATTCAAATTTTTCCAACAGAATAATACCATAAATACATAGTTTAAATACTACTCGAGACCTGTTTTGAATTTCACAACATTAACATTAGGATTTAAACAGCTTAGTCAATATTTTTTTTAATTGAAGGGACTCATGTGCAGTCCGAATTGTTTACAGTTAAAAGTACCTCTTTTTTTCAATATAAAATACAGGGTGATTTCGCTTAGTGTTGTTTTTATTCAAATCGGATTTTTTTTATAAAGTAGCAAGACAAATTTTTTTCAGATATGTAAACCAACCTACTAGATAGAACCATAGAACAATAATACGAAATTGAAGTTAACTTACCAAGTAGTTGACACATTTTTTTTAACCTCTAAAATCTGGACTAACCTGCCCATACCTTCAGTTACAACCTTACTTAACCCATTTAAAAAGCTTGTTCCTTTATATCGGCATTGTTTACCAACACATTTCCTCCAATGCTCATTTAGAGCCTTCATTTGATAATTCTCCCAACATTTTGGACAATAAAACTAGACAGACTTTCCAAACCTGTCTATTTATCGGTATGCTCCACGACAACAAACCATCAATGCATCGTAACTCATCATATTCACAGGACAACCCATTATGTTTTCTCGAATCAATTATTTAAAACCACCATCGGATATTTAAATTCAAGTTTCCATTACTTATTACCCATGTCAAAGAATAAATCCTTAACCAACACTCTCTTCTTGAACTGTGGCGATTTTTTCACAATCACTTTTTCACTTCGCGTACCAACAAATAACAACAATAATGACGAGGTCTTTATCCCACTTCTGATGAAAGATTATAAAAATCACATTTATTAATATTTTGGTTAAAAATAAGATACACTCGATTATTATTTAAATGAACAAATGTCAATTTCCGCTTAGGTTCAAGTTGAGAATGTCCCGTCTATCGCAAGCTCGTTGTCTCCGATGCCCGAACGTGTCAGTAACCAAAACAAAATCGACAACTCGGGAGGTACCGTTTGGGTCCATTTCATTGATGCTGATTCTAACAGATTGTTTATTTTCTTCGCTGAGAAGTGTGTTTTTACTGTTTTTGATTGTGAAACGTTTCAAAATGAATTCCGTGGACTTTTTATTGACTAATAAAGATATTACATACGAGATCCGAACGGAAATTAAACAGTTAGGAAGGCGATACCCGATTTGATTATTTCTAAAACAGACATAGGAAAATCGCGAAATTATTCACGAAATTTTAATAGTAGTGTGTCTACGACAGATTTAAGTAGTTGTGTCCTAAAACAAACAAACTGTTTTGTTTTATTTGTTTAGTGAGGTGGAAACCGAAGTGCATGGACTCAGAAGGGGTGAGTGATTTAAAACATTTAAATGAACGAGCTAAGAAACACGCTAGCTACAATGAAAAACATTTACATAACATCTTAGATTTTAGTGTGTTGGGAAAGGTGGACATTAAGAAACAGCTTAATAGTGCTTATCGTGAAAATATAAGACGTCACAATGAAAATGTGGATAAAAAAAGACATATTTTAAACCAAATAATTAATTGTATTAAATTTTGTGAAACATTTTTAACATTTAACTTAACATTTTTGTGAACAATAAGGACAGGCGAGCTGATTTCCTCTACAAATAACGGTAAGGTACCTATATAAAAATTTTTTACATGTGGCCACCCATTATTTTAATATATTTAAGCCCTCAATATTCGTGCCTAATAATTATTTCAAAAGCTACCAAATCCCAAAAATTATTCTTGTGAAAGTCTATATTTTTTGTATAAAAAGAATTTTTCATCCAAATTCTGAAGTGTAAGTAAAAAGCATGACCTTGAAAATTTTAAAAATTTTCGCCTGCGGCGCCATTGGTAGCTAATAAGTAATCTTACTGACATACCCTATGCCCACCCATGTAACACACCCACGAGCCGCCACTGCTGTAGACAATATTTTCGAAATATGTAACAACTAAAACCGAAAAACTTAATTTCAGGATTATAGCTGAAATCTAATTAATGTTGCCTTGAGAAGCTAAGATGTGGCTTATGTCACTTATTGCCCAAAGCTGTTGAAATTAAACCTGGAAAACTTCAAATTTCATTTAAAACCGGAAAAGACAAATAGTTAGAATTTCTCTATGTACCCCACATACCTGAAAAGAAATCTGCTGTAGTACATATCACAAAATATCCAATAATTGACATCAAAATGATGTTTTTCCATCATCATTTAAGTTTCGATGGTGTCTGCGAGCTACGCTCGGTGTAAGTGGTCATTCAACTTTTCTTCACATTTCCGTCCACTTAGTTAACACCATTTAAGCCGTTTCGTGTCTACTTTGGGGAAAGTTACGCAAACGGGCTTTGGCTCGCAATTAGAACACGTTCGTTAGAAAGGACAATGAGTTACTTTATCAACAGAAAAACGACACGTTTATTTTAAAAACTGAAGGTAACTTTGCTTGTCAAAGATATGGTAGCCTTAAATATAGCGGAAAGACGGATGGTCGTGAATGTCGTGAAATTGAGTGCAGGTTCCGCCGCAAACCGTAAGGGGTAATATTTTACGAAGCAGTGGGTGGGGATATTGAATAGGATATCCCCGTATCAGAAGTGGGATATTTAAATATTTATCGTGTGTACGGACACTATGATAATTTACGGTTAAAAAAATTGACAAAATATATGAGAAGGCGGTACTATAACGGGCCTACATATATATCGTATTTTAGTGTTTCAAGGCTGTTATTGTTTCTTTAGCTATTTAGAAGAAACAACAGTTACATATTATTTTACTTCCATATCCGCGTAGTGGAGTGGATGATCTATATGACAGGTTATAAAAGTAATATTTTTCATAAAATTGGTAATTTGTGTCATAAAGGTCATAAAGGTCATTAATGCCATTTTCGCTATGAATTTCATTCTGGCCATATTGGATATAAAGGTCATATTGATCAAATTGGTCATAAATATCTTATTGGTCGCAAAGTTCATACAGGTCATATAAGTTTCATGGCCTATGTGATATGATATAAAAGTAATATGGATGTGACCGTTATGTGACCATAACAGTCACACCGGTCTTACAGGTCTTATTAGTCATTAAGGTCACTTTAATCATAAAGGCAATTAAGGTGATTAAATAATAATAATAATAATAATAATAATAATAATAATACTCACCCTATAATTACTCCGAAGAGTAACCCCTTAGGTCCCTCTCAGGGACCTGTGCGGGAAGGAGTGGCTATTATTATTATTTGCCATGGCGCACTGGGAACGACTTAAGATTATTTCGGTAACGCATTTGCTTTACAGTTCTGAGGAAACCCAGAAAACTCAGAAAATTACCAATAGGGCATGTGCGGTTGGATTGGCATTTATGCATCCACACTTATACACTAGTGTATTAGTGGTTGCATATCAAGCCCTGACGGAGAAAGCGAGACAATTAAAAATCGCTACCCCGGCTGGGACTTGAACAACGCCCACAGAGGTATCGCGACTGGAAAGACGGCGATTTAACCCACTCGGCTACCCGTGCCCCCAAAATATGTAATTAAATCCATTAGTCTGATTAAATATGTAAAAATTTGATGTGGAAGTAGTTATTTCTTAGGTAGAGGTTTTTCTAAAAAGAGTAGGAATTGAAAATACGTATAATCATTTCGTAGATACGTAGTAAGTTTCAATTCATTTTGAATTTTGATAAACATAAATCTCTAAAATACCTATGTGCCGCTTTTTTTAAATAATATCTGGATTTCAACACGTGAATTTATAAGCCTCAGTGATTGAACGAAAAACTACTATCCCAAATGAGTAATATTATAAAAACTACTATCCCAGTATTAATACGAGCTAACAGATCCTAACACATACATATTTCAATCTGTTTAGAAAATTAATTTCAGTTAATTATTCTATTAGTCGCTTCTGCGATAACTAGACTATAAAATGATGGTGATATATTACTGAGATATACTCTCTGAAGTGCAGTGGCGGCCGGTGAAATTTGACATGCTCCTATTTTCGTAAAGAGGCATGGGACCCACACCATAATTTAGGGAGTGGTTGCTAGATCTAAGTAGAAGGCTATAATGGTAAAAAATCATCAGGGATTTTTTTTCAAAAATGGCTGCCTCCGGGCAGATCTTGGAAACGACTTGCTAAATATTTGCAAAATATTTTTTTTCATAACCGAGTAAGTACAATTTTTTAACACTTGGTTTTCTTGACATTTGAGATCTGAGACATCTGTAAAGTTATGGTGATATGTTACGTTAATTACGATGCTGTGAAACGCTACGAGCCTGGAACATACATTATTTAGGTACATACAGTATGAAAATTGTGATTTTAACAGATAGTAACAGAGTGAGTATAAACGAGAAAAAAATGTAAACAAAGACAGAATAAATTGTTTACCTAGGTATTATAACTAGTGATAATCATTAGCTAGTGGCTGCTGTGACACCCTCCTTCTGGAACAAGTAAGGGTTTGGGGGTGAGTAGTTGGACAGTCACAGATGTTACCGATGTCACATAAATCTCGGTAGAGGTTCCGATGAGCCGCAACAGAACTGGACTCAGGTAACAATTATTAAAAAGCGATAGTTCACAGAAAATACATCATAATACAATAATGAATGCACGAATAAACATACTAGAACACAAACTATTTATTTTATAACTATTTATTTTATGAATAAATCACTCAAAAAAAACACACCCATAAAAACCCTAACTCTAAATTTGGGCGTAAAGCTCGGATAAACTTAATTCACAAACTACAAGTAAGCTTATAATTTATGGTTTAAGCTTATTACGTATTGCCTGTTTTCAAAGTACCTATCGGGTTTTGGCAAATGAGACTCGAATATTTCATTATCACCTACTTAAAAAAATTTAACATTATCACTTACTGTGCAAAATCACCATCTTAACTTTGAGCAAATATTAATGAAAATGTTATATTTTTTGTGGATAATGATTTTGTCACCACCATTTTGAAATATGAGGATGTGTTGTATAAATTACACGTAATGGGTCAACTTTATAAGAAATGGAAATATAAAAAAAATTATTTTGAAAATAAACTCCAAATTAGAGGAGCTTTTTTTATGTTTTAAAAAAAAGGTTCGAAAATTCGAAAAAAAAGCGTCGCGATGGTTGGCGTTTACTTTCTGTTATACATAGCAAATTCTGGTGACAGATGGTGGGCCCATAATTCTTTGTAGATTACAACTTACTTGAGGAATAAAATGGGGTGATCAAAATAAAACAACCACCGTACAATAGGACGATATTATAAATGATAATCGAGTACTTGTCTAAAATAGTTTGACGAAGTTAACAGTTATAGTAACAATAAATCCAGTATATCAGAAATGCAAAATGTTCATAAAATAGAAAACGAGTAGACTCTTTTATATATCAGTTCTGGTATACACTAACAATACTCTAGAATTATAAAATATATTTTAATATTGTGCATTTATGAAAAAAAAAATCATTTAATAAACAAAATGTCAATAGAAACAAGTATGTGTTTATTAAAACTTATATCTGATTTTGCCACGTCTATCGATAAAAAAGCAAGTTACTTACGTCTCGTCGGGTTCTAAGATTTTAGCAAAGCGTTTGCTATTATAAATCATCAACTATTGTTTCAGAAATCAGAAAGTGGAAAACTACAACCTCGCCCAAAAGTCACTCTCATGGTTCAGAAATTATTTAACCAATCCCTGTCAAGTCGTTAAGGTTCAGAACAATTACTCAATTACTCAATCAGAGATCAACATTAATCAGGGAGTACCGCAAGAAAGCGTCTTAGGACCTATTCTATTTACATTATTTACCTCTGACATGCCTAATATATTAACTCCTAATTGTATGTTCCATTTATATGATGATGATATGCAGATATATGTGACGTGTGATCCCGACCACCCTAACAGTGCCATTAATGACAGTAATAAAAACTTATCCCTAATAAGTCAGTGGGCAAGTGACAATGGCCTTCTGTTAAATCCTGAAAAGTCAATTGCGATGTGTGTTGGATCTAAGACAATGTTTGAAAAATCTCGAAATAATTGTTCTGTTGAAATAGAATTAATCAATCAAGTAATTCCTCTTAGTTAAACAGCGAAATACCTCGGAGTTATGATAGACTGTAATTTAAACTTCGAAGAACATGTATTGTCTAAATGTAAAATTGCGTATGCTAAATTAAATCATCTTTATAAATTTAAAAACTCACTTTTGTGTAATCTGAAATGGAAGCTTAAATTTTTTCTCACTTTGACTATTGTAGTAGCGTGTATTTTTTGGTTTCTAACGAATCACTTTCAGAATAAAATTCATATGTACTTATGTACATAGTTTATTACAATTTCGAACAAGTATGCATTGTCTGAATTTGAAAAATGTAAATAGTCTAGATATTCCACATCATCATTCCTCCTTATTTAAATCATCTTTATGTTATATAGCTTCAATTTTTTTATAACAAATATATTAGGCCGATTAATTCTTCCACGCTGAACACTTCCATCTTTTGGTACAAATCAGTTGTTATCAATTCAAAAAGTGTATCTACTGCAACATATTTATTTCTTGGCTATTTTGTTTTACTGTTTCTCTCCATATCGAATTATTTTATTTTATTTTATTTATCATCTATATGTAACTACAAGTGTTAACTTGTAATTAACAAGGGGGGGGAGGAAAAACGACTGTTGATTCCCTTTTCCTTTTGAATATTTTATATTGTATATTGTATTCAATAAAGTATTTCTATTCTATTCTATTCTATTCTATTCCATTCCATTCCATTCCATTCCATTCCATTCCATTCCATTCCATTCCATTCCATTCCATTCCATTCCATTCCATTCCATTCCATTCCATTCCATTCCATTCTATTCTATTCTATTCTATTCTATTCTATTATATTCTATTCTATTCTATTCTATTCTATTCTATATATCTCTTCTATTATTCTATATTATATATTCTATATTATATACATATATATCAAATAATACACATACAAAACTTATTTTTAATAGCTCCAATTATGTATATGCGAAGAAATTTAATTAAAAGCCACCAATTGTGTGTTATAAATAAGATCCTATCTGAGTCTGCCCCCAACATCATGAATAAAAATGACTATTTTTATGTGGTGGGAGTTGATTATGAAATTATACAGCTGATCGTAATACATATTGAAAATCAAAATAAAATAATATATTTTAGGTTATTCATTTTAATAAATCTACAGATGTGATTTAAACCAATAACTGTTTATTTAATCCAAAGAACTAGTAATAACCTTGAATTTCTAAAATGAAACACAGTCAATAAATTCAGCTTGGTACAAAAGCTTGGTCGTCTGTGCTTGGGTACAAAAATTCAATCGACTAAGCAAAACGTTTGCTAAAGGGATACGAGCACAAATTATCTTTTACATCAACTGCCGATCTTGTATCGTTAGGGTTTCGTAAATCGTTGTATTTATAAAACTGTCCGGGAGTAAGACAGGGTTTTTCGCAACACTAAGGAGTATTCTCATACCGCTTTGCTTTACAGTCCGTTGGACGTCAAAGAACAAAATTCCTGGCTAACTACGAAGAAGTGCTGATAGCATTTCTATTGGTTGGAGTTAAATTTAATTTTGTAGTAAGTGAGAAGAATACCGTTCCTCTTTCTTTGATATCCGTTTTATGTAAGTTTTTAATGAGATGAAAGTTACATATCCGCTGGAAATAAATAGGGCCACGAAAATTTAATCGAATATCAGTGATGAAAAAGTATATACGAAGCATACGCATCGAGGGTAGTAAGGGAATAAGACTGGCCCTCTCACTACCTACGCTAGCTGTTCGAGAAGTTTAGTGTAGAATTTGTCCTCTTTTACAACCGGCCAATGACTGATGTATACATATGATATACAGAATTCCCATGGTCATTTTAGCAGATAGGAAAACAGTGAGTAAACCATTTGTCATGGGGTCGACGGAGTACGAAAGTTTTAGTAGAAGAGAAAAAACATAAAAGAAATGGCGACTGTCGAAAGTGGGCGAGCCCCGACAACTGATCTGTATACTAACTGGATAGGGAGTAGGAGGTAAGTGGAGGGAAAATTTTGAAGGTCCCTTTTGAAAGTTTTGAAGGTGAAAATGTTGTAAGTTAATTAGCAGACCTATCGCAGCAGATGAGTTTTCGTACTGTGTACATTATCACATAGCGGCCCGTATTTGAATGCGAGCAAGTGATGTGTATTAATAAATCTGATTGTGGAGAGAACAATGAGAAAGGTAAGGTTTCAGATGATAATTAATTCAAAAAGTAATCAACAATCTAAGTGTTTAAAATAAAGTTGGTCCGGTATGAGCTTCAACCCGAGACTAGCGGATTACCAGGCGTGCACATTGCCACTACTCTATGGACAACGAGAATTATATTTTCAGAGACCGTCTATAAAGAACAAATTCAATATGTTGAGCGTCTTGTGTGACAAATGAAAAAAAAATAGACAATGTTTTTCATAAAATATTTTCATTCAAAAAGTAATTCGCATAAAATAAAATACATTGAACATAGTATGAGGAGAAAACAAATTTGTATTCACACACAAGGACGAGACTTGCTAACTAACTTACAAGATGACTACTGTTCAAATTCGCCGAAAAAGGCGGAGAGGGGACATTAATATTATCGTCAATTATAACGTCTAAGAATGCGATATATTCTTTATAAGCGATATATATTCTTTGTTTACATTCCTTCTCATTCGTACTCACTCTGTTACTATCTGCTAATATCACAATGGTCATTCTGTATACCTACTGATGCTCAAAGTCTAACTGACGATATTGACATCTTATCGAGCGCATACTTTGAAATAGACAGTTAATTTTCTAAAAGAGTATATTTTTATTATCGGAAATTAACAGTCATGACTGTTTAACCACATAATAAATGAGGCACATTTATTCCGGTCGGAAGCACCAGTAATAGATGAAATATTTCTTCTAATTATTTCGAAAATTTGTCTCCAATATCTTCTGATCTATAGGATACATTTTTTTCAAAAAATGGGTTGCCGCACCCCAGTTCACCAAAAACTTTATCCAAACTATAACCATTTATCATTGTTACTCGATGTAACATTTCCGAGACCGGGACGTCCAACGTCGCCGTATTTTTCGGAATAATTTCGACAATTTTATTTTAAAGCTCGAATGTCAAACGAAGCGTCAAAACCTCAGAAAAAAATTAAAAGTTGGACCGGAATCATTAGAAGTCTGCCGGCAGAGCGCGAACGGACGTTTCGACGACCTCTTCTTAAGTGACATCATTTAATATTTGGGCAGCTATAAAAAAAAGAAATAGAATGCGATTAAATACAAATGCATATTTTTAATGCAAACATTTTCATATTTTCGACCAGTTCATTTGGACAAACCCACTTCGCACTACAAAAAGAACGCGACTGGGCGAGAAAATTTTCATTCCACTTAAATTTTATTGTCTGAATGGTAATTAAATAGAAAAAATGCAACTGATATAATTAAAGAAATATTTTATTTAATATGCGTACTTGCGACCGGAAATAATAAGGCACCTTTGGCTCTTTGATTAAACATATACAAGACCTTTAATTCCCCGTACATCGCTTTCTCTTTCTTTGTGATGACAGTAATCATACGGTCGAATCTTGTTTTAAGGCAATTAAAGGGCTAGAAGGCAAGGACTATTTACTTGTTTCAGAACAAAAGCAGCACCCATTTTGAAGTTAGATCTCAACTTTTCTGGAGAATTCGGCGTCACTAAAAAAGTTATCCAGGATAACATATTTTATTTATAATTCATGTTTTAGTTCAGTATTAGTGACCTGTTTATTTATAAATATCGATCACTAGTGGGAAGAGGTAATGAGTAATGATTATTTCCAAATAAAAAAAAAAATAAAAAAAAAAAAAAACAGAAAACCAATTTGTAACTAGTCAACGTTGCGCAAAATATTATTTGCAATCTCAGAACTAATTGAGTCAGTCTATTAATGTTAGTACTAAACAAAAATGTATATGAAACATTGATAATATTATACTACAGGTGAAAATCTACTTGATAATAAACGTGTAACTAAACTATATCTTGGATATGCAAAATAAAGGCCTCTTCAAGACATAGTACAGATTGACAAAAGGAAAAAGCTATATTTGGATGAGGTGCTTTAAAGCAAACCGGAGTGCTACAATAAACCTTTAAGAAGTCGCAGGATCTCTTCTTGACCAGCTTCCCTACATCTTAATCTTAATCCAATGTTTCGTAATTACAAATATCCACATCAAATTTAACATATTTTTCTTAAGAAAAAAATAGACTGTTACAAACGAATTTTACATTTTTATAAGAATTATCGGATATATGATCCATTTTTCATATTATTTAACTGGACGCCAACATAAAGCAAAGTTATGTATCCTATTATCATTCACGCATAATATGCATATTTGTGCAAAATAAAATACGAAATAGTAATACTGTGGATTTCAAAGGTTGACACTTTTTACATTAAACGAAATCAGAGACAGTTTGGAACTAAAAGAATATTTTCGTTCACAAAAGGCAGTTTTTAGTGGTACGGAAAAAATATGTTGTCAATTTTAATTTGGCTGTTAAAAAATACGAGTGTAATATCAGAACCCTAAAAATACAACGTAAATTTTGACATAAAGTTCAAAAGTCAAAAAAGGTAAATGTCAAAAATTACATAGGATATGAAATTTTGAAATGAACAGTATGTACACTGGAGTCTCCAAAATTTGGCCCTCCAAAATTCGTTTACCTCCACAATTTGGCGAAAAATCCCTCCGCAATTCGGCGTTTTTCTATCCCCACTATTACCACGAGCTCTTTGCTTCTGTGCGGCGCGCTATTTGAAATCCTTGCAACATTAGTTTATTGAATAGGAAGCAGAATTATATTTAAAAACGCGATATTCCTTTATATTATGGGATCTTTTATGTGTATTTATAGAACCCTTACAATTTTTGGCTCCATTACTAAAAATTTACTAAAAATTTGGTCCGCTCACTCCTACGTACATTTTTCACGCCGGCAAAACAACAAATAAGTACAGCCTCACTTGACAGTAAGCACCAATGCCGTGACTTTTCAGTGGCTGTGGTGGGGTGAAGCCAAATTCTGGAGACAATCTGTTCCCGAGCTACGCCGAATTTTGGAGACTCCAGTGTATGTATGTAGACATCCATTTGCATTATTAATCATGATCATAATCAAGCACTTCTTTGCTGAAAATAGTATACGCATTCGCTAGCGATTCTGTTATGCATTTATAGACTGACTTTAGGACATTACATTTAAGCATTTTCTCCACTTTTACATATTGTTAAATTGTTATAATTTAGTTATTCTTGAATTGTATAATTGTTACAATTGAAATATATAAACTAAAAACTGCTATAAAACATAAGCGGTCCTAATTACAAGTTAATATCTACCTACACAAAAAAAGTTTTTATATTATTATGTTTTTCCTAAAATGCAGTACCGGTGGGGTTACAGTGATTTTGCGGGGCGATTTTAATACTCTTGGGAAATGTGCTATATTATTTAAATAGCCTGCCAAATATAATTTATAAACACTCGCCATATGGCTATATGACTATCCAATGTGACGTGTTTTTTTCAAGCACGACACAATAAAAAACCTATTCTCCTTTTTTTATCAGAATGCAAGTTTATGAAAAAAAAGTTCGTTGGTGGTGTTGTAACATATATTTTATCAGGTTTAATGCATGGCCTGCTAGATTAAAAAAAATAATTTTAAACCGAGGGGTCACATTGGTACTTATTTCGGGGTCAGATTGATAGCTATCAAACTTAACTTAACTAAAGTGATTTTAAGTAAGGTAAATTAATTTATATTTCACAGAACGTGCACTTCAAGCACTTGCGATGGGGCGCACCTAAAGTAGGTGGCGGAAGCTATAACAAGTACGATAAGGAAATCCAGATGAGAGCTCTGGAAATTGTTGATGATTGTTTGGCAATAAACAAATCTGCCAAAAAAAATTCAACTTTCATTTGGAGCACTTTATAAAAAATACAAAAAAAATCATCATCAAATATCATAATTTATAATCATTAAGGTTGGTAGAGTAAACAAAAAAAACCGACGTTTTCCACGAAACACCGAACTAATGCAAAGACAGTTACGGTTCAGTGGACCGTGGCGACAATTTGGTATAAATAGTGCAAGTGTGTAGGCTAGAATTTAGTTTTAATCTTTTCCTGAAGATGCCAACTTGGTTGGCGAAACGCGCGTCGAGAAAATTGTAATAGTTCGGTGATTCGTGGAAAACGTCCAGTTTTTTGTTTCTACGCCGAAGGTTCCAGTACCCACTCCTGGTTGGCAGAGTAAGTATAATACACGAAAATAACTAGTATCCTTTCGCATGTTTGCCAAATTTTATTATAAAATTATATCACACTACTCAACGTATTGCGTATAACGGGGGTTGTACAACAGCTCCAGCAGTCACAGGACTCCTGCAATCAAATAAAATTGAGCCAATCGTGGGTTGCCTTGCCGTATTGAGGGTCCGTTATCGTATGTACATTTTAATGATCATAATAGATCATCATAAGGTTAATTCATCTACTACAAAATTGTATTAGAAATATCATTCTCAGGTTAGGATACGAATACCTAGAGCTATGTATACAGCTCTAGGTATTTATTTTCTATTATATCTAGGTATGTACCTAGATATGTATGTACATACATATGTACACACATAGTATTTCTTGTTCACTTGGAAAAATGTGAGACAAATGCTTACCAAAACATACATATGTTTATTTTATACTTATTCAGTAATAAAGCATGCATATGTAAATTCATGCGTATTGTCGAGTCCGACTCTGTTACGTCGATGCATTATACGAAGTCTAATTATGACATAGGTACCATATATGCACAGCTGACATCGGCCGGTTGTGAAAAAAGAAAAATGCTACACTTCTCATTGTAACGACTAGCGCAGGTGGTGAGAGGGATAATCTCGGTTTACAAAAATCAATGAGACTATTGCTTATAGTATGAGTCCTGCTTTCATCATAATAACTGCTCATCAACGAAAAAGAAGGTGGTAGCAGGGGGACTTTTTAAAAAAATGGAAGAAGCCATGGTGACAACTCAATGTCTGATTTACTACTGAACGATGGTAGCTCATTTCGCAATTTCGTCAGAGTAACACATCTGTTTTTGAAGAAATTCCTTATTTAGTAGCCCCTACAATCTCCAAAGAGAATACAAACTACTGTGCTGCTATTCCATATCCATATTATATATGGATATGCTATTCCACATTATATAACCATCAATAAGATTAGCGGTTACACTACGATATTTAGCTGCAGGCGATTCGTTTACTAGTCTAATGTATTTATTTAAATTAATGAAACAATCAGTTTCCTCAATTGTACCCGAAGTGTGCGAAACCATCACTGAAGTGCTTAAAGGATACTGTCAAGTATTAAAACACAGTGAGCGATGTTTTCCCATTTGAAGTGGAAAACACGGATACAGGCAACAGTCAACAAATTTCTTTAATGTCATGCCGCCCGATGTTGTCGAGTATCCGTCAATTTGATGCTAGTTGACGGGACATATGTTGCCAACATTTTGTTGGCCGGTCTATACTTATCTTATGCCGCTGATTCTTATCTGTTGTGTCACTTCTATGTGTCCTTTTCCATAACTGATCGATGTCTGATGTACACAATTACACACAGTGTACAGTTGAGGTATGACACAGGGTGTCCCATTTTCGAAGTTTTTTCTGAGGTATCTCGGTTGTTACAAGAGATTTTTTTAGGGAAATTCACAGGTCTACTATGTGTATGTGTTTATTTATAATAATATGCACCTACAAGAAAAAAATTGTAGTAGACAAAAAAATAGTTTTTTGTCTACTAAAGATCAGAAAAATTTTTCGTTGTTAATTTTAAACTGCTATAAGTTTGTTATTTATGAAAAAATGTAGGTAGGTCATATAATATATTTTTGAAAATCACAAAAATGCTCTTTTTAAACATGACATGACCAACTATGGTTCCATTAAAAAAATATAAACTGGTTCCATAATTTAGAAACCGCTAATCACAGCAAAAAAACTATAAAAACATCTTGATTATTCAAATTGTGGCCGCTTCCGTGATAGTTGGAAATGATTATTTTATCAAAAATCCGATGTAAATCAAAAACTAGAACTGGTATAAAAAACCTGGTTGGCTTTGTGAATTTCCTCAAGTTGTCGGTTCGCGAAATCAGCATCTTTCTATATCTTGTAATAACCGAGATACCTTAGATAAACGTCGAAAAAGGGATACCCTGTACATTATGCTATGTGATACAGGGTTCATTGTACCTTTGTACATGGTACACAGTACATTGACGATAAATAATTATCTTATTTTGTAATATACAGTTTGTTTTAAATTAACGAATTCGCGAAAAAACATACCTTTTAATAATTGTTAGATGACAGTGTACGGATTTGACTATGAATGATTGTATGTATTTATGATATATTTACTTTCACGGTATGTACAATAAAAGTAGGTATATTATTTATCAGGGCAGTGACAACACGCCCTATATTCATCTAAATACATTAATCTGCCAACGCGCCATGTAAAAGTCGGAAACTGAACTTGGGCAGTTAACAGAAAATGTCAGCTTAATAATTGCTTCACATGACAGACCAGCACACAAACATTATATTTTAATGGACCAGGCGAGCGATGTGGTCACTCCATTAGTACTGTTGTACCTTGGGAAGGGAAAGAGAAAGCATGTTTAATTGCTGAAACGTGTCTGCCACGGAAGGGTGAACAAACACTTTTTATCTTATATTCATTTTTAATCTGGAGTTTTTTTTTTTGCAGAAAGGAAAAACGTAATATTGGGTAATAGTAATGGCAAACATCATTACTACAGAGTTTTTAAGGAATTTTCAGGAAAATCAAAAGTAAATTGAATATATATGTATATACTTAATCATTTTGAAATAAGACATTTGAATCTGATGATCTTTTTTAAATCCTTCAAAATGTAATATATTCTATCCTATTATATCCAAACATTAAAAACAAAGTTAGGATAGGCCAAACAAAAAAGGAGTTTCTATATATTTTTAATCTTGTAATATGAGTAAAGTGCTAAGACTTTCAAACTATTTGATACCACAAAAAAAGCTTTTACATTCGTTTTTGTTACACTATATTACTTATTATCTACCTACACATAGAATATTTAATAACAATTTGTACAGACTATAGAAAAAATCTACAACAGCTGATTTTCTCAAAGTGGTGATATGAAATCGGAAAAATAACCTGTAGAAATATTGGGTTTTGAGAGAAGAATTTAGTCATGACCCTTATCTAGACCTTGACCGTAACCCTCAAGGTCACTTGAAGATAAACTTGAAAATTCAAAATATAATTTAATTTTTGTCTCCAAATTCGGACAGAGCGTGAAATTTTATGTGGGGTTAAAATATCATATATCAAAGTTGAAATAATCGTCAACTTTTTTTCGATTCTTTCGATTCATCTTGATTTTGATTGATCGATTTTGATTGAGTGATTACCTGAAATCGACAAAATGACGTATACAATTTGTTTGATTTTGAGAGACACACTTTTTGAGAGTCAAGACTTTTAACGGACTGTTAAGATTATCTTCAATTTACTCCACCATTCAATGGTAATATGTTTTTGCTATTTTTGATCACGTATTAGAAGATCCAGCAATTTTAGATTTACAATAATGACTATGCTAAGGGGTCAATTTGTCACATGGGGTCAAAATAAGATAAATTTGAACTAATCATCAATTTGGTCGATTTTCTCGAAATGATGACCTGAAGTATGTCATACAAAACTTATATATCTATAGAAACCTTGACGATCACAGATTTTTTAGCAATATTGGCGATCCCATCTGAATGTGTAGATACCTATTCTTTCAGAATCTAGACAAAAAATGGTTGTTCTTGTTTAAAACTTTCAAGTTGACCTTCAAATGATACTGACGCTCACGGACAAGGCCAAGTGAAATGTTATGATTACCGTGATTAATGTCTAAGACATGCCTTTGTATTTAAAATTTCATGTTGTAGGTATCTGAATCTGAGGTTAAAAATATGTATTTTCATATGAAATCAGATTGGCCTTTAGATGACCATGAAGGTCACTGTCAAGATAAGGGTCATCATTAAATTGGTATCTTAAAACCCAATAACCTTTGTACAGATCATTTTTCCCGATATCAGGTTGAAGTGAAGTTTGCTTCTTTGCCTGCGTAGATGTTTCGTCCTGGAACTGCTCAGTCGACTCGTCAGTAAGGCGGAAGTAGTTCCTGCCTTAGACGCCGAAGGTTTATATTATTAATTTGGTATTTATAGTTATAGGATTTGAACGTGTGTCGGTGAGATACATGAACTTTGTGGCACAGATTTGTGGGGTTGGTGGCGGTAGGAGCGGTCGCCACGAAGTTACCGCTCGGAGAAAATTGGTTATTTTTAATTAAGTACACCTTTTGTAAAGATTGAATTTTTAGAGATTCAGGAAAAAGGAGCTTTTTTAAAGGAGCTAAATCACCTAAAATGTGTGTGTATTAACACGTAGTTTAGGGGATCCTAAATTTAGTAGTATATTCAGTTGTGTATATAAATAGCTATGACTTCTTGAATTTGTCACAAAAAAATACAGAAGAACTTGGTTTTTGTAAGTAAAACCTGTTATGATACAAGTTTTACTATAAGTGTACAGTGTTCAGTCCACTTCTATTTTCGATACTCATAGACGTTATCATAAAGACCTGTAATCAGAAATGTAGCAAAATGGAAGTGGGAAACTGGAGACTGAACCAAGTAACGTTACAGGATCTGTTATTTGCAGATTATATGGTACTATTAGCGGAGATAGAGAAGCAATTACAGCAGAACCTTAATATCTATCAAATGGAACTATGGAAAATAAACATGGAAATTAACATAGAAAAAACTAAAACTGTGATTTTATCAATGAATTAAATGAAACACAACACTAGTTTAGACGGACAACAATTAGAACAAGTAACCAATTTCAATTATTTAAGAAATAACAGAAAGAATAGGTAAGGCAGGTAGAATTTAAAACGCTCTCAAAAACACGTTCTTAGCGAAAAAAGAAATTCCCCAACAAATTAAAACAGAAGTTTATAAAAAAAGTTGTAAGACCCACTTTAACATATGGAAGTGAGTCCTGGACGATCACAAGAAGAAATGTGAGTAAAATCACTGCTATGGGGATGAGATTTCTTAGAAAAATTGATGGAATCTCAAGAATAGACAGAGTGAGAAATGAACGGATAACAGAAAAAGTGAAAGTGAAACCAATAAAGATAATGATAGAAGAGAGACAACTTGGATGGTTAGGACACCTACATTGAATGGATTATGCCAGGATAGCTAGAAGAATATATGAAGCTAGGGTACATTAAAAGAACAAAGTAGGTAGACCAAGAATGAAATGGGAAGAACAAGTACAAAAAGCAGCGATGAACAGAGGGATACATTGGAGAGAAATTAAGAACCTCGCTCAGGACAGGAATTCATGGAAAAGAATAATTAAAAATGTTAAAAATTTAATTGTATTTTAGTTATATTGAATTATTTTATGAATTGTATTTTGATTATAACCCGACACCTTACGGAAAAAGGATTTCAGCTTAAATAAAAAAGTAAGTGTACAGATATAAGCCCCACGAATAGTAGTCCTATAGAATAGTTTTTGTATAACTTAAATTTAAGAAAATGAGTGAAATTCTGGCATTGATTAAATGCTGAACAGTATCCACGTTCCAAATGGATCATATTATACGTATGCCTAGATCAGTGACGACATCTGGAATTTCAAATTCTGAAGGATTCACATAATATTTATGGGTGATCATGAATGTTAATAAACGGCATGTACGTAAGAAACGGTTGTTCTATCTATGTAGAACAACTGTTATGGCATAAAAGCTTAGAACAAGAATAGTAGGAAAAAATGCATCTCCTCAGAAAACATTGGAAACGCCACGACTATTTTTTAATTTGAATGAAAGCTGCTTGACAAAGGTTGTCCTATTCTCCTTTTCACCTGTTATTCACCTGTTAATTTCTGTCATATAAAAATAAATGTATGTTATCAATAGATACAGCACAGCGACTTACTTTTAAAGTCCCTTGAACTCTGATGAGATGTTGACCCATTTTTTGGCCCCTAACTAGAAATAACTCAACTTAATTATGGAATATTTGAGGGAGAGGTGACACGATGCCTTTAAAACGTAGCTAAACGATCAAAGTCATATTTTCTCTTGATCCAGATTAAGCTGGATAATGACTTGATTAAAGATACAATGTAGGCTACCGCTGTCAAGGTTGCCAGGCGTTCAGATATGCATACATCATAAAATTATCTTACATTATATTAAAACATCCCATTTGGCTTGAAGTTTTCATTATGGCTGCACAAGTTTATGAGCAATATGCCTACCTCACCTGCTAGTTTACTTTAACAAAAATTTCATCATACCTGGCACTATAAATCGTGTAGTAAAATACCTGCAGGGCTCTTGCTCTGTATTTCTAAAAATCCATAAATATTGAAGCTATCGGCTTGTATTGCAGAAGCCTTGAATTAATTTTTATTTTCTCTTAACGCAACAGCATTGTATGCTTATCCGTATATCTGGCTGAATAAAACTCAGCAAAATATTGAAATTGATTTCAAGCGGAATTTCATAAAATTCTTTTCAAAGCGAATTGAATTACAAATACAGTTTAATGAATTAATAAGGCAAGGTCGTTAGATTTGTACCCCTGGCGATTTTCAATTAAATACTAATTGGAATGCTTGTGAATAATTTATCCGTGAACTGATTTTTTTTTGTTTTTCTAGTAGGAGATTATACTCAACTGGTAATATTAATTAAAAAACACACAAGCATAAGTAACGTAGTTTATGTTTGTTGAATAAATATGGAAAGAAAACTACATATATTCGTAATGAAAATTAAAACCAACGTACTTTATTTTTGTATTTTATAACGTGACTATAGTACCGATGCTTTAACAGGGGGAAGACCGGGTCTAATGTGCACATTGTTAAGACTTTTATTTAGTTTTCGAAAATAAAATCTGTAATAACTAGAATATCAAATGTGCATTTCACTTTCAGCGATGTAACCAGCTCACCCTTCATCTATTGTGAATGACTGCTTGCCCTTGGGTCGGATCAGGGGCGAGGGTTTTTGCTTGAGTGCCAGCAAGTAGCTTTAGTTGTTCCGCTCCAATACAACATGTGCGTGTTGTGTTTATTTAATATATTATTATGTACGTTCATTTTATTTTAATTTAATATAGGCAACGCTCCATAAGATCAAATTCCTATTATGAATTAAAAGTTACTTCAGTAACAATATCTCATGAATAGAATACCATTGGATACATTACACACAACAGATTTTTTAAAAATGTTATACCGATTATAACGGTTATAACGATTTCTCTTCATCCAGAAGCCACCCAGAATCCATTGTGCCAAATTAATCCACACATGGATAAAATTTTAACTATCATCAGGTAAATAATTATGAATATGTAATTTACCATTATCTAATTAATGAATAATTTAATCAGTGTACTGTAACAAAACGATGGAATTGTCAGGCAAACAGTTATTTCTAGTTTAGATTCACGGAGACAGAACACGAACGCAGGCCGAAGTTTTTCGCCTATTTCAAGAAAAATATCCGGAGTTGCCGCCTATATCTCAAGGTACTGTAAGTAAAATAGAGAAGCAGTTTCGGGAACGTGGATATGTACGGCAGCTAAAGAAAAATCCTCCCAATAAACTTTAGAAATTGGATGTAATGCTTGTGCTTCAAGAAAATTCACACGTCGAGTCGTCAAACGGTTTCAGCATTAAATATTAGGCATTCCTCGATTCTCCGCATATTGAAAATAAGATGTACCCATATAAACTGGTACCAACTAACGAGCTCGCGGAAGACGATTTTGATAGACGAATTCTCTTTTGTGAACAAATGATGCAAATGCTAGATGACAATACTTTACAAATAGAAAATGTTGTATTTTCCAATGAACCTACATTTACACTTCACGGCCATGTTAATCTCCAAAACTGTCGTTACAAAAATTCTCACTGGATGAAGAACTACACACGCAAAACCCTGAGAAAGTTAATGTTTGGGCAGGAATAATTGGAGAAAATATCATTGGCCCCTTCTTCACTGACGGCAATTTGCATGGAGAAACTTATTTAGCACTGCTACAAACTAATGTTGTACCGACGATGGCAAACTTGTATCTAGCTGATGGAAACCCACAACATCCAGGTAATGCAATATGGTTCCAGCAGAATGGTGCACCAGCACATTACGAAGTCAATGTCCGGCAATATCTCAATACAATCTTTCCAAATCGCTGGATAGGGAGACGTGGTTCTGTAGAATGGCTTATACGACCACCTGATCTCATGCCGTTAGACTTCTTCCTATGGGAATATGTTCTTTTTCTCCGCTCAATGAATTATTCCGTTGTCGTGTTGGCTCTGATTAATTCTTGAAGTTTGCTATTATTGTATGTGTTCAAGAAGATTTTCTCTGTTTGTGTGATCAAAGCGTCTTCAAGAATTAATTAGTTATCGTCGGAAGTAAGACGTGTGACCGGGGGTTGGGTCACGGCATTTGTTATTGTTTGTTTTGGTTAAATTAAAGACTCTCTTATTTCCACGGCTGTGTTTTTATTTCGCGCCGAAATACATACTAAGGACGCTGGGCACCTTCGTCGACTGATTGATGCATCATCAGGTAAGGCATCTCTTCTCTGGCATAAGTGGAACAGATTCAAAGGCCGCTCGGGTTCTGGAGCAGAAACAACACATGACTACCTATGCAAAAATGACACATATCCCTTATTAAACTAAGTAGTAGGGGACGATATATTTATGAGATAATCGTAGAAACAGCACATATCCCGGAGATATACTGCTTCCCGGAGTGAAATGTGAAATAAGATAGTATTGCCAGTTGATCCATCATCGTTACCTATCCACTAGGTAAGGTTTCCATAAAATCAAATAAAATGTATATAAGGAATGTATGTATATAAATGTACATATTGTTACGCATTTATCTTCCAATAACTCGCTTCTTCAATTCCAAACACTTTTATTAACACTCTACAACTCGTTGGTCTTAACTGTATAACATCCAAATCACAACTAACTCTATCCTAACAACAACACCACTATTTATAGTTCTTACGTGTTCTAGAAAATTCGTTTGACATCTAGAATATTAAATATGATATTCCATACAATTCTTTACTAACAGCTAGTGTATAAACTAAATAGACTGAGTATGTAAACAATAAAACTTAATAAATGTCAGCTGTCACTAGTGTCACTTTTACAAATGTCACACTGCTCCCCTCTTTAAGGTTATTCGTCCCGAATAACACTGTCTTCAGTCCTAGGCGGTGGATCCTCGACGACAAACCAATCGGGTGGATCATGTCCTGTATATCTTGCGAGTCTCTCTAGATGGACCACCTTCGGCTTGCTTCTTGGAGAAAGCTGGATGCGGTAGACTAAGTCGTTAATTTTCTTTATGATGGTGTATGGGCCTACCCAATTCCTCTGGAGTTTTGGACTTCTTCCTTTCATCCTTTTTGGGGCGTACAACCATACTGCATCACCAGGTTCAAATGCAGTCTCTGTTGATGTAGTGTCGATACGCTGCTTCATTTTGTCGCTCTGCATTTTCAGCTTCTCCCTGGCAAATTCGTGAATCCGGTCCATTCTCTCTCGCAAGTCGTCCACAAATTCGGGCATAGATCGCACGTGATTTTCTTCTAGTGAACGGCCAAGTATGAGGTCAGTAGGCAGCTTCATTTCTCTTCCAGAGGTCAGCATAGACGGAGTGTAGGTAGTTGACTCATGCTGGGAACTTCGATACGACAGCAAGAACAGAGGCACCAATTTGTCCCAGTCCCTTTGATTTTTGACTGGGGATGACTGTCGGATGAACTGGGGATGAAGCACAGTAATTCGGGTTTTCTTAATGCCCAGTATTTTTATTACTTCTTGCCGCAGCTCTGATTCGACGTTTCTTCCTTGATCAGAATGCAGTTCGAGGGGTACTCCGTGTCTTGCTATGACATTCTCGACGCACGCTTCGGCTACAGTTTCTGCCTCTTGATTGGGGAGGGGTACTTCGGGCCATCTCGAGAAATAATCCATTACCACCATCAAGTACTTGTTGCCACGGTCGGTTACAGGTAATGGTCCAAGAATGTCCACTGCTAGCCTCTCGAATGGTGCTCCGGATAAGTACTGCACCATTTTACCACGACTTATTGTGTTTAGTCCCTTTTTAGCAGAGCATAGATCACATTTCTTGCACCATTCTTCGACGTCTCGGCGACAGTTTACCTAATAAAATCGGTCCCTTACTCGAGCCAAAGCCCTGTTTACTCCAAAATGTACTCCGTTTGGGCTGCTGTGCAGTTCTTCTAACACTTGGTGGATTCTTGCTTTAGGCAAGACCAACTGGTAGACTGCGGATACTCCATCGGGGCTCTCCCACTTCCGATGCAGTAGGCCATCGCGAAGACAGAGGGAATTCCATTGAGCCCAGTATCCCTTGAAGTCGTACCATATCTGGAAACTTCCTGCCAATCCCACCATGATGACTGTCCATCGTACGTAGGAGGCTTAAAGAGCTTGTGTACTGACTTTTCAGCATGCATAAGGCTTGAGTTTTGTAGTGGAATACTTGGTGAGGTCGAATAATCTCCCTGACTCGTTTATTGAAGTATGATGTAATTGGTTAACCCATAAAGATAACCCATTTATTTTTTCCAGTATTTCTTTTTGTACTTGCCGTCTGGTGTCTTCTAGTTTCCTCTCGAGTTTTCTTTCAATTTCTTCCTTATTCTATTCAACCACCTTCTCAATTCGATTAACTTTAATGCATACCTGATCAATCTGCTGTTCCACGCCATCAATCCTCCCAGAAAATTCATTCAACCTGGTGTTTATTACTTGTTGGGACTCACAAATTTCCTGATGACGCCTCTCCGCCTCGTCTCGGTCCTCTTGTCGCCGCCGTTCATCCTTCTGTCGCCGCTTTTCCTCTCGCCTTTCTGCCTCTCCACGGTCCTCCTGTCGTTGTTAATTATACCTATATGTATCCATTTAAAATGTAGAAATGAAATAGAATGTGTTCTGAATAATAAAAAAAGTATTTTGCATTTTCTAGAAAATTGCTTTTTGGGACACGTTGTTTCTGCATCCATCGATTTAATTATAGCCAAAGTAACAGTCAAACACTTTTTATTTGCTTATGGTAATATGTATATCTGATCATTTTTTGACAAAAAAAGAATATAAAGCAATATAAGAATAGGATTAAGGAATAATAGGAATACGAAGAGTAGGATTATAAGAATAAGATTTTAGCATTGCTAAACTTAAGTGACACAGTTCGTAAGAGTTGCACAAGTCGCAGGAGCATGATCAAAACCATGAATTCCCTTCTTAGTATTTTCGTGCATATTTTTTCCCTTATATTACCAGAAACATTTAGTATATTTGGGCACCAAGTAAAATCAATCTTGAGCAAAATAAATTGTTTTAAATTCAGATATTTGTGGGTTTAAATTAAATAACTATATACATCTTCATAAAATTGGAACGTTTTTTATCTCTAACGAGAACACAATACTGCGCATATATTAGATTGTATCATAAACAAGACATATGTACATATTTACTTGTACAGTTAAGTCTACACATCTATCTACTTGTACAGATACATCTACTTGTCCAGCTAGTAACAATAATTAATTTTACCTGTTTGGAAAAAACTCATCTAAACAAAATTCCGTGAGGTGTAAATCAAAAAAGAAATTGTAAAACTGTTTTATAAATTGTAACCACTGTTTGATGTAGTTAATATATTTCACATAAATTATTTTTAAATAATCATTAAAATGCTACAGTTACCGATTGTAGATTATATCACTACCACTGATTATCTGATCTTTTTCAGATATGTCATTTACAATTGAACCGGAGCCCCTTCGTATCTCTAGTCTACCCCTAAAAGAACTCAAATTCAGTCTATACTTTCAGTTTTATGAGAAATAAAAAGTAAGAGAAGGAATCAAAAATACTTTAATTTGAGAAAAATGATAAAAATGCTCCTCGTAGAAGAGAAAATAACATAAAACAACACTTTTTTTAGGAATATTTGCTCTTGTTTATTTTACTTTATGCTCTTGTTTATTTTACTTTATGTATTTAGCAAAGCTATCTGAGTTGAATAATCGAAGTTACATATCTGAGCTAAACTTACTGTTGAAAAATTTTGAAATATGTACATAGCAGGTAAATGTATGTTTTTTTAATCTTAAGCAAACTGTTGAATTACACAGGCACACACAAAAAAAATTCAAACCTCGGGTCCAAGCCACTTATTCTATACGTATTATGAGCCGCTTAAACCCAATCCAGGGTTAGTTTTAGTGGGTCCTCTCGTTATCTCTGGCAAGTGCAAAAAAAAGTGCAAAAAAAAAAACGCCAAAAGGCAAACAGAAACATCGCATCGTTCAAAATTCATTTCACATATATTTTTGGTCGTCGAATCCGAATTAAGAGTTATTTTGAACCATAGAAAGCATATTTTTGCAGACAAATGCGACAAATGTAAAAAGTGGCCAATATCGCAAAAGCGTCTCATTTTATGGGAAAAACCTGGAAGTCGGAGTTTTTTGACTCCAATAGCTCATTTTTTATGTTTTTGGGTTTCCAAATTCGAATTCAGCATCGTTTACAGCCATGGTGCGCAGAATATTTTATAAAAATGCGAAAAAAATGTACAGCGGAAAATTTTACTATAGGTGAGTTGGATGGCCATTTTGAATTTTTTTAATTTTTGGGGGAATTGAGAATCATTTTCGGATTCAGCTTAAAATTTTACTAGACGAGTAGGGTGACGTCTCTAAAACAAGAAATGTTGTATCATTGTCATTTGCAAGTTTCTTTGTTCACGTTTTTACCTTTTCTTACCCGGTGTGCACAGGTGAACACTTAACCCGGAGAAATTATGCACACAAGATTGTGTTATATAATACAATCTCTCTCATATTTATAATCTAAATTATTGTAAACTGACGTCAACTACTTTATACTACTAACCTAAACTACATGTAGTTGATCAGATACATCAGGGACGCTGTTTGAAAAGGAAATGTATAGGTATAAGCTATAACATGCTAGCACAGTAAGTTTCCAACTTATTATTAGCTTAATACATATTAAGATCTAATATAATATTTACGTGGTAATATTATATTGTATCATTGTCATATTGTATTTACGTGGTAATATTATATTACCCGAACGAAGCCGTACCAGTATTAATTCGGCCTCTCTCGTTATATTTCAAGCGATCCAAATTTCTGAATAAGCAAAAGAACACGATTTGATCATATTTCTACTTACGAAATACCTATTTCTAAGAAAAGATAATCAGGTATGGCGAACTTTTAGAAACGAATTTAGAATAGATTACCTAAATAAAGCAGACTTACGAACTTGTATTGCTTTTCAGGCAGATGGCGATTTTTACTTGGATTTTGTAAACGAACTGTAAAACAAATTTTGTTAGGAAGTAGTTTCTGTCTTCTTGTTAAACCTTTAGACTCAAGAAACTCTTCATCAATTTCTGTATTGTTCTTTATCTTTCTTATATTGCAAAAAGAAAAAAAATCTCTGCCTAAGGAATCACTATTTCCATGTCAACTTTTTCATATTTAGTCAGAACTTAAATCTCTAGAAACATTCGTTTGCGTTTTCAAACGTGTTAAATTTGGATATTACCTTTATGACCTTGATGACATATTAGTCATCTTTATGAAATAACTGCTCGTCAAAATTAGTATAACACATTTTAGATTAGCGTTCTATTGCAGTTAGAGACTTGCGGATTTAATCGTTGGTAGCCTATAGGATTGGTTTTAATGCCCCGAAGTCGCTATGCTATGACTTAAACGGTTTGCCATCCACGCCCTAAAAACCAGCCCCATGTCGAAATTTCAAATCGCAAGATTTTGACGGCAACTTCAGAGACCTACGGACAGGACTAAGAAGGGCGCTGTAGGGTAAAAACTCCTTCCTGGCACACACTAAGACCTCTTCAATAAGTTCTAATATATTGTTCGCTGCTCCATCTCTTCAACCCATTTCCAGACCCCGTAAACCACCCCTTTGCATTGACGCTGGGTTTTGTGTGGTTTGACCTCTATTGTGCGTATCCATTGATCCATATGCTGCCAAATAAATTGTTGTAGGGTGCCATAACTCGCTTTCATCATTTAACTACCCAAGCACCCCTCCAAGCCACACCTACACAGACCCCCCCCCCCACCCATCTGGTTCCGCCCCTGTAGGAGGCTGCGTGGAATGTCTATTTGTCTCGAATTCATGCCATGGTATTACTTGAAGCTCTGGAAGTTTGTCGCTCTGAGGGGATGTAGGCATGGCTTGATGCGTGGGTCATGGGACCATTGGCGTCAATGGAATCATGAAATCATTGGAGTCAAGGTGCCATTGGGGTTATGGAATCATTAGGATCATTGGACACAGCGAATAGTGAGAGAACAATAATTACAAAAAGTTGTATTCAAATTGTTTGAAATAATTTTTAACATAAATTTTAATCACACAGAGAACAATGTTCTATACATTATATACTACACTCATTTTTATAGAGGTATAGAGGTATAAAGGTCCATATTGCTTATAAATATAAAAATATCTCATTTTTTTTTCAGAATATAATCTGATGATTTTGGCTATTTAGTCTAATTACGAGTGAATATGGAAAAACTGGATATGGATGTAGTGATTCCATTGGCAGCGTTTTTTTTTCGCTTAACCCTAAAATCTCGATGTTTCAGGACATTTTAGGCCTATTTCGCCAATAAAGATTTAAAAATAATATTGTCTTCCACTCCACTATGTACATGTGGAAGTAATTATCCAAATTTTAGGTGAATTACTTTAAATGTCCGGTATGATATAAAATAATATATTACATACAACAAGGTGGCAGAAGTGTTAAAGTCTCAATATCTCAGAATTTCGCTGATATCGGTATTTTTTTTCTAACTATTCCGATGGTTCCTAACATCCATAGAAAGTCAGATGTGAAAAAAAATTGACAATTTCCTCTCGATGACCGGCTTCCTATTCCAATACTTTTCTTACCTTTATATTTGATCTACATTTGCATACAATATACGTATATATGTAGCTATAATCATTTTGCATATCGTTATTTAAGATCAGGAACAGATGACCGGATTTCGGTCTTATTAGGTCTCATCAGTGAGGAACGATTTACAACATGGGCGATCTACAACACGAGGGTAATAGCTTAGTGCCTGACCAGAAGAATGCGGTTGGTGATATAAGTATCACCTTCTTATGCTTAGATGAGACTAGACATGTTTCAGTGTGTCTAAGAAAGTTATCACCTTGAACATTCCGCAAATGGTCAAGAATCCGATCCGATGTAAAATGGTCCTGAATCGGTCCGGAGTGGTTCTTTGAATTATAAATTCCCGGTACTTTTTTGGATCTTGTATTTATTTCGAAAGTAGTTTCGACAAAAATAAAACACTTGGTGTATATTTAATCGATGTTTACATGAACTTATTTAAGGACCTTCTCCCTTCAAATACATATACTTTCAGCATAAAAGTTTCAGGTCTCAGAAGACCTACTCTTAATGTGATGGGATTTAAAGTAAACTTTTCATGATGAAGCATGTATAAGTTTATGACGAATATTGAAGCTTGGATATTTCCGCTCAGTGTGAGCTGGCATGATGTGTTAATAATTTAAAGGAAACCATTAACAGGAACTTTTCCAAGAGAAGTTTCTCAGTGCCTTTATCTCTTTATTAGAATTTGTATTCACTCTGAATAATACTTTCCTAATGTAGGGTACCTTTTACTTTTGACCTTCCTAGAGACTGCAGCTTAGAAGCTCAGAGTTTCTGAAATAGGTAGATATAAGAGCACTGTAATTGCAACTATAAATTTTTTTCTTGTAAAGTTGATAGGCGTACTATGAGATGAATATGATAGGCATCCCTAATGAGCTTCGTGAATATTTTGTTGTCTGAATTACCGTGGCTGGATAAATCGAATGATTGCAGTTTATTAAATCTGAATTAAAACGTGATTCTCGAAAATTTATACGTCTACGTGGTGTTGCAAGTAAAATTGCAAATGCCGGCATAAGCATGTTTCTTTATTTTTTAATTATGATAAACCGCCTGCATATGAAGTCTTTATTTTTTTAATTATTGATAAACTTATGTTGTGATAGAATATTAATATGTAGTAGAGATATTCATCCTTAATTTTATTATGGTTCAGTTTACTCCATTAGCATATTTACTTTTTTAAATAGTCCCTAGTTAGTAGGTGGTATACTGTTGTGTGATAAAAAAATGTACTTGTTTAGATGGAGAATCAATTTATCTGTGAATCTTATTTTTTACCAATTTTTATTTTGTACCAAACATCATATTTTTATACGGTATATAAAATTGACGATTTATATTATGATTAATAAACTGTTTGCTATTTTTTTTGTTCTAATATTTTTTTTAATGGTCAGAAATATTCTTAAAATGTTTTTTTCCGTGTGTCTTTATTTTCCCATAGTTTTTGTATATAAATTTTATGTTATATTTATGTATATATTTTTCTCAAATATACTTATACTATAGGTGAACATATTTCTTCCAGTCTCCATTTACTTAATTGTAAATTATATTATATATAGATGTCATATCATAGATTTTCATATAGCTATATGAAAACTGTTTTATACAGTTTTCCTTGATATGCTACTGAGATGTCTGATGTTGTGTGTTTAAGTTTGGATAAGATTTTGAATGTGCAGCTATTAAATTAGATATAAATAGTTACCTTTATGTGTTATGTATATATAGAGCACCAAAGTACTTTAAACAATGTGCTAATCTTCTCGCGAAACTATGCAATATTATTAATCAGTGTTTCGCTGATGGACATGATGGATCGATGGACATTTTTCAGATTTGATGAAAGATATCAAAGAGTGATATGCCTGTTTAAAAAAGGTGATAGTAATTTATTATGCAACTACCGTCCTATACCACTTCTGTCAGTTTTCTGAAAATAATTGGAAAATTACTTGCTAATAAAATTATGACGTTTCTTTAATTAAACAATATTTTATCGGAGAACCAACATTCTACAATGACATCACTGCTAAGCTTCTTAAACTGTATTTATCAAATACTTGATGATGCCACAAGTAATGGCACTGTTTATTGATTTATCAAAAGCTTTTGACTGTGTAAACCATAATGTTTCACTCATAAAACTAGAAGCCTATGGTTTTACGTGGTCAATGTAAAACTATATTGAAATCTTACTTAAAGGTACGTCATGGACACTTCCTAGATTTGATTTGAAGTTTGTCATTATCACTATTACCAAAAATTGTTATTGTTATTTACTGTTGCTTCGAGTGCTTTTATCTGTGGAAAATCATAAAATGCATTAAACTTTTAAGAAAATGCAAATAACCCAATACAAAAACCGATAGATATAGACGACCTAAAGAAGAGTATTCTCTGTGGAATTGAGCGTTATTTTAGATTCTGGACTTGTTTAATGGGTTACTCAACAGATTAAAAAATATATGTTTTAATGTTAGGTACATTAAAACGATAATAACATATATAAAACAATAAATAATACGACGAAACTTAGCGCCGTCTAGAATCAATGTCAAAATAAGCCTAAAATTCGTAATTCTCACACCAAAAAACATAAAACAACCAATTTTCAGATTTATACTATCAAAACTTTCTCAATTATTGAGAAATTTCAGAATACAATTTAAACTTTGAACACGTTGTACTTCTTAAACCAGCGACATTGGTTTAGGACATAATATTTTGGTGTCTAGTATCTCCAGTTTCGTGTTGGCCCATTCTTTCTGACTCACCCTGTATAAAGTGCTTACAATTTTTGATAATAGTTGGGTGCCTAAGTATCTAGCCGATATTTTATAAGATTAATTCAAAGTGAACAGATCCATTCATTTTGAGAACGTGTTTCTGAAAATAGATAAATACTTTACTATAATAAAATTCGACATTCGCTCAGATTTTTACATCGAGTAATAAAAAAAATAAAATTTGAAATATTTTTTTTTTAGTTTTTTGATAATACGGACTTCTGTTACTCATAAATATTCTTCAAAGTTTTTTAATGGTCATTCGGTATTGTCTTAGGTTGTTTCATTTTACCTCTATATAGGGTGAATTCCTAAGTTGAGAAATACTTATTTTTTAACAGTGTGTAAAACCAACTCAAAACAAACATTTTTCCAAATACCATTTTCCAAAAAAAGTATTATTAATGTCGAGAATGGCATTTATCCTATCTTTGCACCTTTTAAAATAGAAGTCAAAACAGAAAAACATAAATGTGTCTCTTTTTTTGTAATTTAATAATCATTTATTACGAATACTTTCTTATCTTAAAGTTTTTTGTAAATTCTAATGTATCGACTTTGGTCAACTTTTATTTTCTACATTTTTAAATTTAGGGCAGGAGAACGGTAAATGTATTTCAAAATTAATAATAAGGTAACTTCGGAAAAATGGTTTTGACATACTTTTTTTGTTAATTTTTTTTTGTTTAAATTGTTAAAAAATGTGACTCAACTCAACAGGATCTCTCCATATAGATAATAATTTCAGCTGCAATATTCTTGTATTTCGTCGTTTTACATTTAAAACTTTAAATGTACGTTTTTCAATGTGGTTTTAACTATTCTAGTACCTACTATTTCATTTGAACACTGTTTTTTTTTTTAATTCGTCATTTTTTGAGAATATTTTGTTCAAATGTCAAAAAATAACTGCAACTTTCACAAGAGCTATTACTGTAAACCATATTTTTGATTTTATGTATTGTGTTTGTTGAGTAATCTTTAAAAAACTAAAGAAACCTAGGGATACTCATAGTGAATCATAAATGAAGCGTTTAAAATAATAAACCTGTTGATGTTGGACTGTATGCCTCTTTTATGGAGAGTTTTATTGAAGACATATATACAAAATGTAATATTATTGTAAGTAGGTAGATATGCGTGCTTCTCGTGCGCTCGTAGACATCTCTCTGCCTTTCTGCGCTGCGGATGTGACGTCATAAACAGTTGGGGGTTACACAGCCTCCTCTTGGAAAGGAAGTAATGACAAAATTTAAAATATGAAGTACACACATATAAATAATAAATCAAAATACATTTATACAAATAATAAATAAAATATAGCCTTTCACTTGCTACGCCTTGGAAGCAACGGCTTTCAAAATTATAAACTAGGACACTGGTAGAGGACATAGCTTCGTGAACGCTCGTCGAAAAACTCCATCTGCAGTCTTGACGGATGCCACATGATGTATGTTTGTCATTTCCTGGAAAAACTTCTGTGACTCGTCCTAAACGCCACTTCAGAGGAGGAACATTATTCTCCTTAATGAGAACGAGGTCACCAATCTGGGCTGACCATGGTTTAATTTCCATTTCCATTTAGAACGCCTTTGTAGTTCGACTATGTATTCCTTACTCCAGCGGTTCGAAAAATGCTGGTTTAAGTGTTGAGAAGATGTTGGTAGTGGGAAAGTCTGTTGCCCGGGATCTGTTGATAGTCTTGTTCGGGAACAGTCATGAGTGGTCTCCCAATCAGAAAAAGGGCAGGTGTAAGGGTTTCAAATCTTCAGGGTCAGATGAAAATAGGGCACAGACGACGTGAGTTAAGAATTGCCTCAATCTGAACAAGCAATGTGTTAAAGTTCTCGTAGGTTAGAGAAACGTTACCTAAAACTCTTTTAAGTGATATTTTCACGGACTTAACTCCTGCGCCTCCCATAGGCCTCCGAGTGTGGAGAATTTGCAGGTATGAGTGCCATTTACATTTAAATTAGTATTAATTTCTGTTATATCTATTGGAATTGCTAACAAGAAAATTACCGATTTCCTTTAATGCTCCGACGAAATTCGTACCGTTGTCGGAATACATATCTCTTCGTTTTCCACGACGCGAAATGAAACGTTTGAAAGCTTGACTTCTTAAAGATGAAACTACTCTAAATTAATTGCTCGCGTCACGAAACAGACAAAGTAGATACATCCAACATTTTGAGGTTTTACTTCCTCAACCTTTTTTATTTTTTAACAAAAATGGACCCGATTGGTCCACGCCACTGGTGGCAAGGAGAGACGGTTGTACTTGCGAGGCAGGTAAGTTACTAGTTGGCTAAAATTTTTCTCTAACTTAAGCTAGTAATAATTGCGGTCCGGCATGTAAAAAAATGTTTGTGCTCGTATTCAAAAATTAACTGCGTAAGATAATGCTTCAATGAAATTAATACGGGATGGTTTTGACTTTTTGAAGATTAGAGTTTTTAATTTGACCAAACGCGAATAACCTTATTATCGTCGAGGAAAACTTAAAGATTTTACTGTCGTTTTTAATGGTTTGCCTTAAGATGTATGTCATAATCCATAGGAAATAATTTTTCTTTGAGATATTTTTCTCCACTTAGCGAATACAATACGCGTTCATTTTGATTTACAACAATTGCTTCTGAATCTCACAATGTAGGTCACTGATCTTTTAACCTTGAGAGATTAGAAAAACGTTTGAATGGAAAGTTTTTTGACCTCTGGTAAATCAAAGAACATTATTTACCGGTCACTTTAAATTAGGCCATTCGTCTTCATTTTTAACTAACCATAAAGGTCCATTTCACCATACCTGCGAGTTGATGATATTTTTCGGACTAACTCCTCTAGAAACCAGATCGGCAGGATCGTTCTTCGTGGACACGTGCTGCCATGAGGAAGGATTCGTAAGTCTTTGAATTTCCGCGACTCTATTGTCTACAAATGGCTTTAATAAATTTGGTGAGGTACACAACCAACCAAGTATGATAGTGGGTCCGACCAAAATACGGCTTTGTCAATTTTGACTCATAAAGACTTGATTACCTTGTCCTATAACCGAGCTAAAGTTAATGCGCCACATAGTTCCAAACGAAGAATTGTAAAAGTTGCTTTAAAGGGTGCTACCTTCGATTTTTGCGCATAACAACCTGATGAAACAATCGTAATTTGAATTAACGGATTTTGGATAAATACACGCGCCATATGCGGATTCAGACGCATCCAAGAATGCCATGTAACTAAATGGATGTGGGATGGTCAATTAAAACTCGTATAGGAATTTTTAAAGATATTAAAATTGAATTAATTATTTTCAAATTCACACCACTTGTTATGTATGTGTGCAGGGAGAGTTCTTCCCATGTTAAATTTTCCGGCCCATAGTTTTTGTAACAAAACTTTCGCTTTTATGATGCAAGAAGATAAGAGCCCCAAAGGATCAAATATGGTTACTATTCGCGATAAAATCGCTCTTTTTTTAACAGTAACTGACGTTACGCCATCTTCGGTTTTTTATTTTTTGAAGGTTAAATTGTCCATCGCACGCCCATGTTAACCCCAACCCAATTTGACGTAGGGTCGTGATTAGCGACGCCACTGAACCGCTAGCATCGTTGGACCGCCATTTTGGTAACTCAAATTCGCCACTGGATAAATTGTTTGAAACACTTTCGCAAATGATTTTGGCCTTTTCAGTGGTGTCTGCGCCTATCAAAATATCGTCAACGTATATGTCATTGGAAATTATTTATTAAATTGGATGTAACTGTGTTTGATTAGTATGTAAGTAATTCGTCATACGGATTTTCCCACCACACAATTTGTAGCGCGCGTTCATCGTCTTTTATCAGAACTGTCGGTACATAATTTTTTATGTCACTGGACAAAATTATTGAATACGTTCTGAACCGTAGAATAATCGAGAGATCATTTTGAATTTTGGACCTTTCATTTGAAGATCATTTAAAGATAATCCAGTTGTGGTTGGGGCTAATGCGTTGGACACCACCCTCAATTGTGTTGAGACATGCGTGTCTCGTAATACACCGTGATGTGGCATATAATATGCAACTCCTTTATGATCGCTACATAGGTCTTTAGTCATGTGACCCTAATGTTTCATATGTATAGAGAAACTCTACATACAGTGAGATCCATAAGTAACGGATACACTCATTATCTACGTAATTTACAACTTATGAGTAAAATCCTGAAACAAGTCAATTTTTAATTTTAGAATGACATTTTTTGAGCATAATTTTATACCTCCTCCTCCAACCCCCTTGGAATGACAGCTACCCTTTTAAAATTTTTAAATGGAACGAGGGTGCGTGTGATAGCTCATTTGAAAGGGTTTTAATTCTCCATCCAGCAACATAAGATTTTTTTTTAATTTATATAATTTTTTTATTGAAAAATATTACATTTTTAATGTTACTAAGTAAAAAAGAAAAGAACACGAAACAGAACAGAAGAACAGTTTAAATCAAATGTTCACACTCAGCGCCCGTTGCTTCTTGACAATAATGGAGGCGTTGCTGAAATTCTTCTAAAACATGTTGTATTGTTTCAGGGTGATTTGATTAATTTTCTTGCCTTATTCTGTCTTTTAAATCTTCTACGTTATTTGGTCTGTTGAAGTAGACTTTCGATTTTAAGTAACCCCATACCAAAATAGTCAAGCAGGGTCAAATCAGGAGAACGAGCAGGCCACTCAATTTCACCGCGTCTACCGATCCATCTAATGGGAAAAACTTGATTCAGATAGGCTCTTGCTTCCAATGAAAAATGTGGTGTAGCTCCGTGCTGCTGAAACCAAATATTTCTATCAATTTCATTGGGGTTGTCATCAACTGGGAAAAGCATTCTTAATTCTGTAACTAAGAAATTTTGCAAGAAATCGCCAAGGTAACGCGCGCCAGTTAATGTGCCATCAAAGACATATGGTCCAATAATTTGAGAATTTATAATTCCAGCCCAAACGTTCACCTTCTCAGGATATTGAGTATTTGCCTCCATCATCCAATGTGGATTTTCTCTACTCCAGTATCTACAGTTCTGTTTGTTGACTGTTTTATTTAAGACGAATGTCGCTTCATCGAGAAAAAGAATGTTTTATAAATAAAGGTTATTTTGGCATGTATTTGCCATGATTTCGCAAAATTTCAATCGGCGATCAGGGGTCATCGTCGTTAAGTTCTTCAACCAAATGAATTTTATATGGGCGGTATTTTTCGTTTTTAGAAGACGCAATATGGACGTTTTACTAACATCATTATCGGCGGCAACTTATCTTGTAGGTTTATGTGGATTATCTTGAATATCTAACAATATATCAAATTTCTGTTCATCGTCTAAAATGCGTTTCCTACCAAATTTAAGAGTATCTATGACATTTTCCAAATTCACGAAATTTGTTTTCTATTCTACTAACCATAGACTGGGAAATGCGGCGGTCGGGATACTTGGTATTTGTTTTATCACCACATCCTAATAATATCAAAATTTCAATTCTTTGGGTATCCGAAAGACTCATTGTTAAAATAATGATCAACTTGACGATCAGCAATAAATAACATAATGGAATAATAAGTTTTCACATATGTAGCAAATAAAGAATTTAATGTATAATTTTTTCTGATACGTAAAAAGCCCTTTTACTTCTTTCTTTTGTTAGGTATTTTGCGCAGCGTATCGGGGAAACCGATACATTTAAGTTGAATGTTGACACAAAATTAACTAAAAACGTCAGATTTGACTGATATTTGGTACATAGGCACTTGCTTGTATACATTTCATAATAATAATAGCATTGAATCTGCTCATTTGAGAAACCCAATATGTCCAAATCATGTGATTTTGATTTTGTTAAAGTTCGTGCATTGAGACCATTTCCGTCGTTTGCTTTAGAAACCCAACAAGAGTCAGCCCTCATCTCTGCACAGTGAACATGCGCTTGTCTCGTTTATTTGAGAAAGCCAACATGTGTGACGACATATTGGTTTCTCAAATAACCTTATCAGCCAGCAGTTACATATATAGAGATAAATATGTCCAAGGACGTCCAGCATTTGTTCATATTTTCTCTGGATGCGATTGGACAAAACAAGAATCATTGCCTTTTTAGAATGTGCGCTGGACTGGTTGAAACTGGGCGATTTACCAGTGTAAATCAATATTTTCCTATTCGTGGACATTCCTATATGGCATGCGATTGCGACTTTGGTGTAATAAAGCGCAACATTATGGGAACATGACAGGATTTATACCATGAAAGAGTATATCGAACTTATCGTAACATCAAGTAAGCAGGATAAATTTTCAGTATTTTTGGATGAAAGATAACACCATAATAAGAGATTTTAAATTATGGTGGCCAAAGTTCTATAAAAAATTGCCTTTTCCAAAGAATCTGCAGAAGCAGCTACTACCTCTGATGTCAAACAACAGAAAATATCTTTCGGAATAGTTTCCTACACACACTTTTTTACATAGCCCGAGACCAACCAAGAGCTGCGTTGTGGCTAAACCGTTCATTGACCCATGGGTATCCTACAGCTTTTCTATTTTATCTCTGAAAAGCGCAACTTCACACCCAGAGGAGCCAAGATTTACCACCACTCCAGCCTACCCCAATGTAAGAATTCCCATTAAAAAGAAGAATATGGACAATATAAAGAAGTTTCGACCATATCTTGACATGGAATCAGGAAAAATAAAACATTTCTATGAGGGAAATTTTTTCCTGGCCTGTTACTGATGCTACTGAATAAGAAAATGGTGGTTTTGATTTATTTTTCTGAGAGTTTCTGAAGATTTATACCTCGTTTTATGTTTTAGTTCATTTTATTTTATCAATATTTTAAAATGTGTAATAAAGATGCAAAATAATGGAGTATTTCATTATTTTTTTGAAAACCCATGTCCAAATATTTTTCTGCCAAAAATGAAAAAAAAATGTTGTTGGCATGCATTTAATTTGATATTAAAAAGAACGCAATAATTTATGTTTAAAACAATTGTAATATCGCAGAATTCAATTTTTCATGTAACAAGTCAAAAAAGTTTTTTTTCAAACTGTGTTTGATTTTTTCAAAACGTGCTTTTGGACATATAGGGTTTTCTCAAATAAGCGATTCAATTATGGAAATTATAAACTTGAATTTTTCTTGTAAATTAAATTTGAAAATATGCAAAATTCAAAAAAACCTAATATTGCTGAATAGATAATTAAGAACCCTTTCAAATGAGCTATTACACGCACCCTCGTACCAGTTAAAAATTTTAAAGGGGTAGCTGTTACTCCAAAGGGGTTGGAGGGGAGGTATAAAATTATGCTCAAAAAATATCATTCTAGAATTAAAAATTGACGTGTTTCAAGTTTTACTCATAAATTGTAAATTACGTAGATAATGAATTTATCCGTTACTTATGGACCTCACTGCGCAAGTTTTTTGTTTAATTGCTATCTGATTTTTAACTGGTAGGACCTTTTAATGGCCCAAATTTCTCGATTCGCCCTAAATTATGTACGTCATCCTTGAAGTATAGCTACTATAAACCCCCATTCGCGTTTCTACACATTTTTTGAAAAGTGGTTTATATAAATTTTCTCCCACGGAAAGAGGTTTATTAGTATTTATTTCCTCTATTTCCCAAAACCTAGATAATTATTCTTGAACGTCAAAATCTTTGTTGAAATGGCAAACTGTTTTTTGTGGAAAAGTTACTAACCAAACCCTGAGATTATCCATCCCGAATTTTTTTTTTTTTTTGTAATATCGGACCCTCAGAACCTAAACTTATCTGTCCCTACACATAGAGAGTTAATAAAAAAATTCTGCCCCGATGAGAAGGTCAATTTTTGCGGGAATGTGAAAATTCGGATCTACAAGTTTAATGTTCAATGGAATTTTTCAGGTCTTGTGGATTGGAAGTTATGTCCGGTAAATTTCCGGTGATTTGTTGTATGACGTAACTGGTGATTTTCTGTAAAAACTGTTGCAGGTGGAATACAATTTTAAGTTGTAAAATTCGTTTTTTCTTTACGCAATTGTAAATTTTAATTAACTCCTCTGTCACGAAGCTCGACTGTGAGCCGGAATCAAGTAGCGCGCGCGTGGGTTGTAAAGTTCCTTTAGCTTCTTTTTACGTAGACGACCGCTGTGGAGAGTAAAACCATGGCCAAAACCATTTAGTTTGGGAAGCCCTCTTTTCATTTGAAAAAATTGCTCTGTATACTGGATCAAGTGACGTATGTCTCTTTTACTTAATATTAGACAGTAGTAAAGTAAGAATGATTCCAACTGGTTTTTGTGCAGTGTCAACATGTTGTTTGCAAAAGTTAGACGAGGGGAAGACTACGTCACATACTGTAAAGGCTGGCACTGATCAAGTAATTGTAAAGAAAAACGTATTTTCATTTAATTAACGTTTAATGCTACTATCAATTATCCTTAGTGGGAAGCCATAATTAATGGAACATCAGGAAATCGATGGGCATGGAATTGGTTACGCCACGCAGGATATAAAGCCGCTATTTGTTAGAGAGTTTATTTAAGTTAGAAAGTTCGTTACCGCACAAGTCTCCCTCAATAAAATATACATATTTAAGAACGTGCGGTTCTGCTTACTCGGTTCTGTTTAAATAGAAGACTTTGCCAAAGCCGAGGAAATCCTACAAAGGAAATTTTAACAAATCGCTAAGCCTAAAAGGGTCTCATCTAAAAACATATTTCCTATATTCAATTACAGTTCTATCATTAAAGTATAAAATGTCGGGAAGTCTAGATATGTAGATATTTGAATATTATTCGGCTTTCAACCGTAATCGAGCGAGATCAGCATACCGTTGAAAATCATTTCCGCGGGGAGTATTTCGCCATTCTCATGGTTACCGTAATTTGCTTACAATTAAGGTTTAACATTAAAATATTAAAACAAGTAATCACAATTACGCGTTACAAACTAGAGAAGGTATTTGGACGTGCACCATATGACCTGATATATCCTTCCACAATAGTTGAGATATAAAGTAGTGGCGTAGAGTTTCGTTCGTCGTCTTACCCCACTCTCCCTAAAGCATAAGATAAAATTTGACGTGTCGAAGGATTTTCTCAAAATATTTTAGTTTGAAAAATAGTGAATTTGGTAAAGCGAACCTTTGCATACTCACTGTATGGAATTAATTCTGCGTGTAAATTAGTCTACTGAATCACAATATCTAAGATTTCGACGTTGAAGATATCCTGGAGTAGAGTAGCCTGGAACGTTCCGGCGTCGAAACAAAAAACTGGACGTTTTCCACGAAACACCCGAACTACCTACTATAATTTTTCTCGACGCGCGTTTCGCCAACTAAGTTGGCGTCTTCAGAGAAGATTAAACTTTTTTTTTTTTTTTTTTGTTTTTTTTTTTTTTTCTGAAGATAAGTTGAATTTTGTCTTTTAAGTTTTGTCTTTAGTTTTTTTTATTCATCAGATATGCAATAAATTAAACATTTTCGGAAGTTCAGATACTACATCCCTGTTATAAGCTACTATTAGTGTTATCAATTAGAAACAGACTCTTCACTGTCACTGTCTTCTGTTAGTGGATTGTTGTGGATAGCCAATTAGAATATTGCTCCTAAATGGATGATAACTTGTAAATAAATAAACAAAAATATTTATAAATAAACCATTTTTCTAAGTAGCGATTTTTATTTGTTCATTTTTTTATGGACTTGGCTCACTTGTACTCAGTTTGTCTGGCAGAGCTATCTATTCAAAATCTGGGTGAATGCTTGAATTGCTAAAGCTAAACTTAGGATGTTAACTAATATTACCTTTTGTACAAATGAATTTAGCATTTTTATTGCAGACCTTTTATCTATTTCATGGTATTGAACCAAAATCACCAATGTTATTAAATTGAATATCTTCACCCAAATTTAAATTTGCATCTTTATCTTGGCCATATCTATTGGTTTCGTTGAGAATGCAGATTCAATAGGTTTTATAAAAAAATCAGTGAGAGTTTGTGCAGCTTTTGCTTCATCTTGGAATAGTGCTGGACTACATATGGGTTTTGTTTACTTTTTCTTCACCTTAGGTTGTGATTTAGAGGTTATGGATGCCGGTGTAGAGATCTAGAGGAAGATGATAACTGGACGAACCGCTCCATCAGAATGGATGATGGCAGGTCAAAGTCGTCGTCGCTTTCAGATGCGTATTCAAATATTATTTCTATCCTCAGCTTCGTCGACCCTATCATGCCCTGGTACGTTTAATACCCTTTTCAGTTTAATACCCTAATCACCTCATAGAATATAATTATATTCTCTGTAAATGAAAATATGGTAAAGTACTTTTAGGCTTGAAACAAATATAAAAATTGCGATTTAAGCACTATACTCGTATATAACTCGAGTCAATAATTTAATATAAACCATTTAATAATCGTTTATCTACTTTTACTGCAAATGCTACTTGTTGTAATGACGTACATGCTTATACGTCATGCAAATAGTTTAAATAAATTGAAATCACATTGAAACATCTAGTAGGCTACGAAATTATTTTTTGAATAAATAACTGGGTATACTTTTCGGTTTTAGTAAGTACAGACCCGACGAAGTATATCCAAACGTTAAATAAGATTAAACAAAATAGAAAATGAAAAAATATGTAAATTTTAGCAACAAGCCAGCATAAAAACAAATTATATTACATTAAAAATAAAATATAGAACTACCAGGAGCAATATAATAGAAGGGAATCTTTTATCTGGTTGAATTTCAATGAAAAGCGAAACAAGAAATGAGGTAGATAATATTTCGTTGCCATGAAATGAACCCTCACAAAGAAGAAAAATTTGAGCATCTCTAACACTTACTGCTTTATTTTTATTTTCCTTACGTAAATATATACTCATCAGTTTATGTGAAATAAACGGTAATTTCATTTATATCATGTGAGAGCGTATTACACATATATTTACCAAAGCAAAATTTAATAAATGTATTTCGTTCCGTAGACGTGTTAATTTTAATAATATAGAATGAAAGAAAATATTCATATTTCCTATTATTTGTCAAACAAGCTACTACTAACTAATTTCAATCCATTGTTTCCACGTCTAATGACACCAAATTGCTAAAGACATCGATTATGTTCTTATGTTCTTGAATGTGTGATGTTGGATTTGAATTTTTATAACCCATATGACCTTACGACATTTATGGCAGAAAATACCTTTATAGACCATATGACCTTTATGCGATATAATTTGTATGATACATTTTGTAAATAGATATAGCAGTGAAAATGACAGTAGAGAATTAATGATGTGATATTTGAATTTCTTGAACAACTGAACAACTTATAAAACAATAAGTCACATGATTACACAGATATACAAAAAGAATATTTCTATCTTTGTAATCAGACCCATCATTACTTATGTATTTTTGATGCGCTGAAACCAAATTTAGCAAAAAAAAAATCTACCTCGCAATTTTTCTCTCCATCCCCACAATCTATTATGTGGAGATTTTTTGAAAAAAAATCTAATTATTTTTATGACCTTGCTTATGGGTGTTTTTGGATCAATGATCACGAATCTGAAGCAATAATAAATTTCGACTTAATGACAGTTATCAACAAGCTCTCAAATTCCATTAAAATGTAAAAAGTTGGTACTAAATGCCTATTATTAAATTTTTTGGGTTGATTATTATGATTCTAAAGCAAGAAGACTGGGAGGAATATAAGGAGACCGAACCTCCGAGGTTTCACACAGGCAGCAGCGGGTCGAATTTTTGAAAGCCGCCAGTTAGCGCTGCCAGCGTGTCTATGCTGCTAGGTTTGCGTGTATTAGTTACAGGCATGTATATCCAAGAAGGCTAGAATATATCTAGTCTTCTTTGTCACATACACATACACTCGACATCCACATATCCGAACTCCACATATCGAACTCACCTCTCATTCATACTCTTAACAGCCAAAAAAAAACCTTTGCGCATGCGCCAGCGGTTGAGTTATCACGGGGTGAAGGGAGTTCGGAAATGTGGAATTACGACGGAAAAGTTCGGATATGTGGATAATCAAAATACCTCACCAAACCTAGGCATGTTCAGAAGCGCTAACTGGCGGCTTTTAGATTCCGACGCGTCACAAACAACGGAATTCCGGTCTTCTTATATTCTAGTCTTCTTGTTCTACAGCCAAAATAAAATTTTGACATAATGACAGCGTCAGTAAGCTGTCAAAATTTCTCAAATGATGGTGACCACCTTGTTGCAGTCTCAGGATTTAAGCATCAAGTATTCAAATTCTTGTATAAGGGAGGTAAAATCTTGCGGGGATTCGGAAAACGACAATTAGTCGATGCTAGGGGGGCGCGTGTCATTACTTCTACTCAATGCCCCAAGATTTCTGTCTCAGTATACAAAAGTAGCGAGGATAGCGAGAGAGAAAAAGTAGCGAGAGAACCAGGATGCGCAGGTGCGGAGATGTCAGATCAGCACATCTCTGTGGCCAGCATGACCGAACGAGTCGGCGATATCAAGGAACAAAACACGTCCATCTACATACATGGACGTCCTGAACAGGTTGAAGAAGAGTGTTCTACCTGTATTCAATTCTACGTATGAGACCTGCAATTAACTGCTAGTGGCAACAACAGTAAATGTTGAAGATGAATGGTGCACGGAGGAATTGAAGAAAAGTCTGAAGAAAGAAAATGACCTGAGATTAATCCGGAACTGGCTAAAGAATGGAGTTCGACCAACTTGGCGGAAGTTTCCAGATATGGTACGACTATCAAGGAATACTGGGTTCAATTAGGTTCCCTTTGTCTTCGCGATGGTCTACTGTATCGGAAGTGGGAAACTCCGATGGAGTATTCGCAGTCTACCAGTTGGTCTACAGTAAACAACGAAAGTTATCATACACCCACTTTTTGAGTTTGACCTAAATTCTGATAATTTTTGTATTACAGCCTTGATTTTTGCTTCTGACGGGATTATAGCTTGTGATATTCTGCGTTTAATAAGCCGAAGTTGAAGGCGGTTATGTCGATTGTGAAAATATATCGCTAAAAAGTAAAATTTCAATGTTTTTCAAAGAAACGTAAATAACTTCGAAAATAGTAAATCCCTTTCGATGTTGTTGGACTCGTATTAAAGAGAAATCTTCAGTGTATCTATTTGACTAACTGAATCTTGAAAAAATTTTGAGTTTTTTAATTTTTGATTCAGTATTCCGTTTTCCTAGACATGAATAAAATCTAAAAGTTAAACCAAAAATATCCCGAATATTCAAAAAAGCCCTGTACGGCCACACATTACTCCAACAAAAATGTAGGATTAATATCCCTCTAGATCTCTGTGTTTTATTAAAATTTCAGGGAGCAGTGATTTTTACGGAAACGATACTAAGGATGGTAGAATTTTGAATTTTTGTTATATTTTTTGGGATTCAACTTTATATTTTTCATGTCTAGGAAACATTTTTTCAAAATGACTCAGTTAGTCCAAATAGATACACTGAAGATTTCCCTTTAATACGGAGTCAACAACTTCGAAGGGTTTACTATTTTCGAAGTTATTTGCATTTCTTTGAAAACATTATTTACTTTTGTGATATCTTTTCACACAATCGACATACCGCCTTCAACTTCTTATTAGACAGAATATCACAGTAATCCTGTCAGAAGCAAAAAAAATCAATGCTGTAATACAAAAATTTAATCAAATTTTAAGCAAACTTCAAAAAGTGGGTGTATGATAACTTTCGTTGCTTACTGTATATCAAGAAGCAAGCCGAAGATGGCCCAACTGGAAAGGCTCGCGATATACACGGGACATGATCCACCCAGATGGTTCGTCATCGAGGATCCACTGCCTAGGTGCCTATCCTGATGGCAGTGTTATTCGGGACAAATAACTTTAAAAGAAGTGTTACAGAGTTATTAAGTTATACAGTTTACATATTGTCTATTTAGTTTATACATACACTATCTGTGATAAAGAATTGCATGGAATTACGCATATATTCTGGATGTGAAATGAATTTTCTAGAACATGTAAAAACTAAATAGTGGTGTTGCTAAGATAGAGTTAGTTGTGATTTGAATGTTACACAGTTAAGATCGCAGAGTTGTAGATGTTTATAAACATGTTTGAATTAGAAGAAGTGATTTATTTGGACAGAAATACGTAACAATACTAAAATGTATGATTTTGTTATTGAATTTGACCTATTTTAACTACGTCCTCCTGCCCTTCTTACCCCGTCAATTCATCTACCTATTAAGCCAACTTTTACATTTCAAGTTGATGTTTGATTCAAATTTCAAGTTAATATTTTAACGCGTTCTCAAGTAATCGTGTACACAAAAAACAGACAGACAGCACCCGACAGACAGACTGATAGGCAGAAAACATTTTCGAGTAGACTTAAAATCTCGACGTTTCAGAATATTTTGGGCCTATTTAGGCAATATAAATTAAGGAAATTTAAAAAATCATGGAGACCATATTTCATTCAACTACGTGGATATGGAAGAAATTAGTAAACTACTCACTGATTTTCGAAGTGATCCCTTTAAGTTGAAGATTTGCATTTTAACAAGCCGATAATATAAAATAAATAATTGGGAAGACTTAGGGGTCTCAGTTTAATTTTTATATGTTGGTAGCTAGTCGAGAACGTTCCATCAAGAAAGTAGCAATTGGTCCTTTATTATCTACAATAACTGAAATAAAAGGGTGTTTATAATGTATCAATGTAAGTTTGTGCCATTTGCGAGGCGACATTATAACACAGGCTAATAATATTAAAATTAGGACTCATTTTCAGTTAACCGCTTTGTACGTACAATGTTTAAACCGAACATGCATAATTTAAACCCAGAAAGGCGACGAAGAAAAATGGGTGGCACTTATCGTTCGTTCGTAGAATCTTGGCCTACTTAACTACAAAGATCGTCGACACAATTCAGACCACGTTAAACCCTTTCCATAGTAATTATCTAGAATCGAAGATAGCTATAGAGGTAGGAACAGACAGGAGTTGCTTTAAAAACAACCAAAATGCCTGGACCAGAAAATTGGAATGACAGTTATTGAAGCCAACGATCGTCGTTTTGCAAAGTTGATAGAAAGTATTTTAAGCATGGAGTTAAGAACACACACACACATCTTGTTAATGTGACAAAAGCCAAGGAAATTCCTCTTTCGATAAAGCTTTCAATGTTTAATGTTAAAACTGGGGGATACATGTACAAACCTTTTCCGTTACCCATTTAATACATAAAAAATTAATTGCATATTCAGGTACTATAATTTATTGGTTTAAAATTATCTGTCAATTCTGTTTACTTTATGCTATTTGATCAGCAGATCAGATCTCTCATGACATAAGAAATGCAAAGTTGTGCCGGTAGCTGCCTTTTAGGAGAGGCCACAATAAGAGGGCAGGACCGGTAACGAAATAGTACTGAGGGTCCGGAAAGTGTGCTATAACTTGAGTCGGCACTATATAACTCTATAATAATTACAGTATAAACCGCATTTTTCAAAGCGTACTTCACTTGCCTAGGTATGTACGTATGCCACTGACTAGTCCTGGTAATACACTAGTACCCCAGTCCCATGCAGGATACGCCATACAGTTTACTCATATCTCAGGCCCAAATATTGGGGGGCAGCTAGCCGACGGTAAATATTCTACGTTACCTCGGTGTGAGCGGATCGAAGAGTGAAGACCCCGAGTTAAAATAATTTTATGTGTCATGAGTGACCAACTCGTTCATGTGATATATTTATTCTCCGGTTTGTGTGGATTTTGCAATAATGGCTCGGTCATTACCATTTGTGAATACACAAAGATGATTATTGTCTATTGATCGTCAATATATATTTCGTAGTCGCCGAAACTGTGAAAGACATTTTGATGAATATCCATCAACAAAATATTACTGGTACTGTTAGGAGTTTTGATTTGATTTGTGCATACTGTTTTTTTTTTTACTTTGACCCATTTATTTGTCGTTTTCTATTATTTTTTTGATTAGGTACATTTTAGATATTTTAGATATTTTCACAATAAATCTCTTCCTCCTGAACATCTCTTTCTAGCAAAATCGTATTAGGGAACATTCGAGTAGAAAATGTGCTCACCTTGCTCCAACATGTATTTGTAGAGTGAAGGTCTAGTATCGGTGAATATTTTTTATGAATATATATGAAGGTTCGAATTATATGCCCCATCATACCTACTCAAAATTGCTGATTTTATAATAATAGATTACACAGTCCCACAGAAAAAAAGACCCAGAGGGGTAGACCTAGGGTCTACCCTCCTGTTTTGGGGTGGCTGAAACCGAATATGATTATAAAAAAATTCTAACCATTTCCCCGTTACCACCCCCACACCAAGGGTGTGTACACCAATGCTTTTTTGGGCCACTAAGAACGAGGAAAGACTACCAAAAATAAATTTGACCCCTAAGTCACTTTATCGCCCCCATACACCCCCTTCTGGGAGTTGAAATGTTAGTTCTCATACAAAGTCGAGTGGGATGAGTATTCCCTGCATTTCCCTGGTCACTATAATTGAATACGAACTTTAACAAAAATTAACCACGTACCTTTGCACTTTCACTGCTCTGGTACCTGCTATCAAAATGGTTTTAATGGCATATTTATGGGAAATTAGACATCATGGGTATCCTGGGGTTTATAATATCTTCCACCCACACTCCCTTCCCTAAACTTCCATAGTCTTATCCACCCCCCTCTGCCACTTCTCCCCTTCCTCCTTCCCTCCAGCCTCCAAGTCATTTTTATATCGTCTTAAGTCTGGACTGTATCGTCTTAAGATTGGACTTAAGTTTGGACTCGGATTTGGATTTAAGTCGGAAACGTCTGTCTTAATGAAACCTTCGACTTAGTTAAGCCGAACCGAGCCTATCGACTTGAGCCGTTGCCATAGTAATTCGAGTTTGTTGAAACATGGCGCCGAGAAGTTGTGGGCAAAGGTGGCCTATACCCGAGGAAAGGTGGAGGGAGGGAAGAGGTGGCGATGGGAGAGGGAGGAGCTCACCGTGTCAGAAGGTTAGAGTTGGTAAACAAAAATTTGAAAGGCAATTCTTTGTTGTAAACTCACGAAAAACTCACCTTCCCAGTTGTTTAGGGAAATTGCATTTCTATTCCATGGAGGTGGAGGTGGGGGGCCGGGGTGCAATAACTAGAAGGTTCGAAGGATTGAAGAAAGTTTTGCATGTTTATTCTTGGTTTAACTTGTTTTAAGGTTATTCTTTGTTACGTTTAGTCTTGGTCGAGGAAAAATCTAAGCCTCCTTGTAGTTGTCTACCAAAAATGACTTGGGGCTGGAGGGAAGGAGGAAGGGGAGAAGTGGCATAGAGGAGGGTGGATATAACTAAGGGTCAAGGAGGCGAGGGTGAGTGGAACATATTCTATGCTCATCTTTGTTGTCGGCTCATTAGAAACACCAGAGCTACCCGTCTACTCGAATTTTCCACGAAAATGGAACCTCTCCTCCCCCATTCTAAAAACAGTCGAACTGGTACATTACATTTGGTAGCAGGTACCAGAGAGTGAAAACGCAAGAGGGCACGTGGTTAAAAAAATGTTTTAAGGGTCGATATTCGATAACAGTTCCACCACTCTGACTTTATTATGAGAATGATATTTCAATCCCCTCAAGGAGGTGTATGAAGGTGATAAGTTGGCGCGGAGGATGACCCCGAGGGTCGAGGTGGATTTTGGTAGACGTATACGATTTTATTGGCCCAGAAAACATGGGAATACACGTCCATCAACTTTGTATGAGGGTTGACGTTTCCAGCTCTCAGGAGGGGATGTATGGGGGTGACAAAGTGACGCTAATCTTTGTCTATTGTCTAATTTATCTGTAATGTCTAATTTATCCATATATAGTCTATATGGGTCTAATTTGAAAATTTTGAGTAGTCTTCTTCGTTCTTAGTGGCCCAGAAAATATAGGAATACTACCCTACTCGACTTTGTATGAAGAAGAGTGTAAGGGAGTGGTAATGGGGGAAATGGCTACCTAAATTTTTTTATTGTCGTGTTCGGTTTCAAAGATATCCAAAAACATGAGGTATAGGGGGATCTACCCTCTAAATGATGGTATTTTTTGTGGGGCTGTGTTATTTTTAATTGTTTACACATTTTATAGGAACACAAGGAAATGTTCAAGTCGAGTTCATGTTCAAGTTTACTCAAGAAAAGAGTGTGTCATTGTGTATGTGTGTGGACCTTTTCAAGTTTGTTGTGGATTCGCATACTATAGAAAGCATCAGCGGTTTAATGTGACTGCTAACTTTCTTGATTTAAATGTTTACCATAATGAATTTTCAAGTATATTTAGGAAAACCGTCTTCTGGGACGTAAACTAAAATAAATTTTTCATCAATTAGACAGTGAAGCGAGAATGATTCCACGTTCATCGTCATTCCGTGTTAGAAACCACAGATCCAAGTTTCCGATCTCATTGCAAGTAAGATCTAACCGATTCTGATATACATATCTGACGGCGAGTGACAATGGAACAGACCATGTCTGTCAGAAGAGCGTACCAATGGTGTTACACAAAGTATCGCTCTCTATTGTGCGTGAATCGGACTAGATATGTTTCCGTTGTGCCCAACAATTGCCTTTCCACCGGAGACTATTCCGGAATACACATCAACAACAAAACCCATTAAACTCATGATGCAAAAATTATTCCCTGTTTAACGACGGTTCACCATAAAAAACCACAGACCTGGATTTTAAATCTTAGTGGACACCATAATGATGAAGAAGGAACGTGTTAGTTTTATATCTTAGGATATGCATATGCTGTACCAGGAAGAGTTGGTGTTATTGTTGTACTATGTGGATTACCTACAGGAGGTATCGCCTCTAGTGTGCGGTTCGAGTTTTGTCCAATGAACATAAAAAAATTTCGTTGTAGCTAAAAAAATATACTCTTAAACACAACTTCCCGAGTGTCGTTTTTATATTTTGCACTACTTCAATGGATTGAATTAAGAATACAAACATCTGTTGGGATTGGTTAGTGACATTGACCAATACACTAGAACTTATATGATACTACAAATTGTAGGATTTGAAGCGGTATAAACAGGACACTGTTTCTATGTCGCAGAAACAATATTTTAATCCTGTTCATGAATGGAACTCGAGGCGTTACTTAACTGGGACAGTACATCATTTTAAAGTACAAAGATAAAATTTAACTCTTGGTAATTGTAAAAGCATTATTCAGAGTTCTTATATAAAATCGACTATTCTAGGTTCTCATATTAAATGTTTTGTACTGATGTTTATGGTAAGTATTTGTATTGTGTTTAGAAATGAAAAGTTCTCGTCCATGTGTCCAGTTCTACGAAATACCGCATACGCAGTTTTCTACCCATATTACAGACGTTTATAACTGCTGTCCACAGGAAGTTAGCAAACTATTGTCTGCTATTAGTCCGTATGAATATGGTGATTTCAATTGGAATCCCCGAAGTGGTAGAAAACCAAATAACGTACTTTCACAGTGTAAATTGAATTGACTGTCCAGTATGTAGAGTTACAAATCTCATAGAATGGAGACCCTGAAATACACCCTTAAAGCGAACCCTGATTATCAAAGGACCAATGAAACTAACACATAATCGTATACTATAATTTATTAATACAGATTAGGTGATTTAAGGAAA
>JAPWTK010001034.1:0-42500 GCA_029963805.1 Aromia moschata | reverse complement strand
CGAGGTCCAGAAAACTGGCTAAATTTGCGGTCACTCTTTGACTGCGTGTTCCACATCATTGAATTGTTATATCCACTTTGATACTGCCTCTAGAGGTGTTTCCAGACTTTTACGTAGTTGGTGTCAGTAATTTGGTAATGTTGTTTCATGCAACCAGCTGCACCTCAAACGCAACCCTTAACTTGCTGGTGTTTGTAGGGGAAGTGTGTGTAGACATATTTATGGAATTTGTTGAAGAAGATAGAGCAGAAAATTTTGTTCCCAGTGAAATAAATAGAAAAATTGCAATGGGACATCAAATATTTCACCGTGGGCTTCGTAGTATTCCTGACTGTTCTGGAACTTCCTCTTCATGACATGGGTACCCTGGATTCCCTTGACCAAAATAATATATGTATATTCATGCAGCTGCTGAGTAACCGTCAAATACTCTCTGGGCCAAGAAATTTGGACCACGAAATGTTCATTTTTTTTTTGTGTAACCGACCTCGTATTTCTTACAGTTTAGAAGTTACTGCTAATGCAATTCCATCGAAAAAGTGTACGTACGGGGTGTTTCTTTGAGAACTACTCTTTTTTATTTCGGTTAATATTCGATATGAGATAAAAATTCGCAAAGAAAAATGAGGTGAAATCGGATTTAATATGCTCTTTTATTGTCGAGTCTACCGTACCGGATGTTTATAAATACGATGATAGTCATAGATAAAAAAATTTATTGGCACGACCCAAAGGAGGAGAGCCGATAAGGTCAGTTTCCGGCCCCTCACCAAAACTCAAAATAAGGGGTACAAAATAAATAGATGAGTGAAAGTAATACGAAAAAAATTGCGCGAAACTGTAAAAGTGCTGTCAACAAAAATATGCTCGAAAAAGTTGGGGAACGGCAACCGCGGATGGTTACATTCGTACGCGCAAGTGACCGTCAACGCGAATGCTATTCTCTACATTTGTGCTTCGTGGTGCATTGTAGTGGATTATATGTATCATGCATCTGAAAGCGATGTAAGACAGAAAAAACATGTTTTAGTGTATCTAGAATTGGAAGCACGACTACCTGCAGAAGACTATATAGACTACAAAGTTGCCTTTTTGTGAAGAATTATAAGCAGTTCTGGTTCTAGTTTTAATCAATCTTAGAAAATATCGTAAATCTATTGGAAAATGGAAATAATCCGAAATCAAAATATGGCCTTATTATATCTTCGTTTGTACTACTACACTTCTAAAACATGTAATGTAATCGTAATGTGTGTAAGTAATTGATTTTAAAGGAAACGAGCGCTGGAGTATTATTAAACAGTGTTTTTTTTTGAAAGTTTGTACGATTTTGTTTTTAGGTTCACGACTTTCTATTTTTGTGTTCATATTTATAATATACTATGTATTGCTACTCAATAGTTATCCCATTACTTTGTTTTGCATATCTTATAAATTCATAATATAATTTACACTACAGTCCACTAGGATCTAGGATCTAGAAAAAAAAATTCAAACAATAGCTAAATGGTATTCTGTTTTCTACTCGAAATTTGTATATTTACATATTTATCAGTTCGACGCTAGGCGTCGCGACCTTCAATTTGTGTCTTACCGTCACTTTTTGGACGTCGATGACTACTGTCAAAATGGTAATCTTGGCAGTTCTGTATAAGTATGATGGAATTAAATCGATTTCTGAAAAAAAAATACAGGTGGCCATAAGAAAAACGTTAAGATTCGCAACACTTACCGTAAATATACAAACTAAGTAAAAAACGATATTTTATATAGATCATATTTTTTTCAAATTATACGAGTATGCAAAATTCCAAAATAATGTGTTCCACTTTTTTTAGGATTTGTTAAAATACTGAAAATTTTAGTGAAAGTCTTAACGTGTCACATTTATTAGCCGTAAAATGCTAAACTTTTCGCTAATTTAACCGACCTTGTATCTCTTATAGTTTCGCAGTTACCAATACAATTCCGGCGAAAAAGTAATAAGATACCCTGTAATTATCTGTTTGTTAAAATTAGCGTAACACTTTTAGATTAGCACCATTAGCGTTCTATTTGGGTTAGAGAGTTAGAGGGTTTCTAAAATTTGGACAGCCTATAGGGTTCATTTTAATTCCCCGAAGTCGCAACGTTGTGGCTTGAGCGGTTCGCTGTCACACCACTAAAACCAACCCCATGTCAAAATTTGAATTCACATGATTTTGACGGCAGTTTCAGAGACCTACAGGATGGACTGAGAAGGACGCTATCAGGTAAAAGCGCTATCCTGGCACACATTAAGATCTTCTCAACAAGTCCTGAGCAGTTGGTCGCTGTCCCATCCCTTCAACTCTTTCCAGACCTCGTGAGCCACTCCTCTACATTTTCGCTGGGTTTTACAGGGTTTGACCTCTGTTGGGCGATTCCATTTACTAACTCGCTTCCTGTCATGGAAATGTCGTTAAAGGAATAAGTCCGGTAACTTAGAAAAGTCTCACATAAATCTTCAAATACTATAAAACTCTCTTTCAATAATTCTTTATGTCCCGAATTCTTCTTTGACGATGAGAGCTTATTGTACATTAAGTAATGAGACAGCAACGTAGCGCCCGATCTAGCAACACTTCGGAGACGGACTTGGAAGGGCGGTAGGTTAACATGTAATGCACCATCAGTACAAGTTTGAACTTGCTAGAATCATTTGCTTGTTCTTTTTGACTGTTTTTGTAAACCGATTTTTTTCTAGCTCATTTTAAAAATGAGTGAAATTAATTCTGAGCAACGGTGTGCTGTCTGGTTTTGCTTCAGACTTGGAAACAGCGCAACGGATACTTTTGCAAAACATCAAAACGCCTACGGAGGCAGTGTTTTTTCAAGAGCTCAGTTTTTTTCGGTGGTTTAAGACATTCTCAGAAGGAAGATAATCGATTGAAGATGAGCCACACAGAGGAAGGCCTTCATCTTCAAGAACCGATGAAAATATCAATAGAATACGGGATCGTGTGCGTTTAGATCGTAGGTTGACGACAATAATGATCGACGAAGAGTTAAATTTAAATCACGACACTGTTCATCATATTTTGCCTAAAGAATTGGGGATTAGCAAAATTGGCGCAAGAATGATTCCAAAAAACCTTGCGCAGAAACAAAAAGTACATCAGGAGAGAAAGATGTTTTGACTTTTTGAAATCGATTGAAAATGATCCCCATTTTATGGAGCGTGTCATTACTGGCGATGAGACTTGGGTGTTTGAGTACGACCCGGAAATCAAGTGCCAGAGCATGGAATTGCACACTTCAAGCTCTCCAAGTCCCCAAAAAAGCAAGAATGAGCAAGTCGAAGATCAAATGCATGCTGATTTACTTTTTTTGATAGCCAGGGAATTGTTCACAAAGAGCCTCCTTTGGTTCCTTTATGTGGCTCCTCAGCCTCCTTATTCGCCTGACTTAAGTCCTTGTGACTTTTTTTCTCTTCCCGAGATTGACCTTTGAAAATCACCTCAAGGGACGTCATTTTGGGGGCTGTAACCGACCGGCTGAAGGCTATCCAGTATATGAGTCTTTGCTATCTATGAGGAATGGAAGAACCGTTTCCAGTGCTGTGTAGCTTCCCAAGGAAGTTATCTTGAAGGAAAGATACTGCATTGTAATTCTATTCGAACCAAAAAATTTAAAAAAAAAACGTCTCATTACTTAATTTACACACCTCGTAGGTTACAATGATATGTATTCACTGGAAAACTTCTAGTTCTAGTTTAAGGATTTATCTATTACAGTACCTGTACTTTGTAGATTTTTGGCGACAGCGATTTTTTGGTCACCGCGCCTAGAAAGTGTAAGTGGAGGTCTAGCCTAACACAAGTGTTTTGATTCATGGACTATAGTGTCAAAAATACTTAGCCACATAAAGAATACTTGAACATATAAACTACATTTAGTTATTATGACTAACATTTGTTTAAACTAGTTAATAAGTATAACGAGAAAAATACAGCTACTATTCCATTTTCTTCGTGAATTGCTTTTATGCATACTATATTTAGCGCGTAATCGTCAGTATTCATCACAACAGTTCTCGAAATAATAAGAGCAAGCAGCGTTTTAATAAAAACTAAAATGAAAAGTAAAATGCTTCTATCCAAGCGGCGCGGAAATGAACGTATTTAGCGTGGTCTAGCAGAAATTAATCACGGTGTTTCGTTTTTTATCTAAATGAAGACATAAAATCGTGGCTTTAATTTTAACACACAATATGCTATTTTGTTATTCCCGTGGAGCGCTAGATTAGATAACAGGTCACATTTAAATTTTAACGGCATCACAAACCGCGAAAGTTGTAGGTACATTTTATCTTTCGAGTTACTGCAAATTTAAAAAACTTTCCCTTTCGGTCCGATGCCATAAACTTGAAACCTTCCACAGCGAATTTGTATGAATCTTTCGTAGTACGTTGTAAATATAATGCTAATGTAAACACAACCTCAACGAAACTCGATCAAAGTTAATCAATTTCTTTAGAGCATATTATTGGATATTTTGTTTTTAGACTCTAATGTTTAGATTGATATTATAAATCTCAATAAGCATTTACATATACGTAAATTTCGTAAGGTAATCAAAAATATTTTTAATCTGGCTGGCTCAAGTCTTCCCCAAACCAGAAAAATTGCTCTATAAATAATCATTAGTGAACATTTTATTTCAAATTGAGGTACGTCTCTCCCGTTCCCCAACGGTACAATAACACAGCTCCACAAAAAAATGAAATAATTAATGATGAGGTCTGAATATGATTACTACATGTTTTTCAGATCGCTGAATCCGAATCCGAGGTCCATTTAACCCCATGTCGTCAAGCTTTTCCATATCCTCAAAATTTAAACCAAAAACCTTTATTACCTCTTGAATTTTAAACCCCATAGCTCCATCATACCAAAATCCCCAAAAACCCTAAACCCATAACCCCCAACTCCTTAACCCAATAAATTAATAATCCAATAACTCCATAGCCTCAAAATGTAGACCAAAAACACTTATTACCCCTTGAATTTTAAACTCCATAGCCCTCCCTGCTGAAAATCATCGATAGAAGTCAATAAAAGTATATTTAAAAATCAAACTATAAAAAAACACCCCGAATAGTGTGAGGCAAGGGGAACACACTCTAAACAAGCACCCCAAAGGGAACGAAGCCTACTATGTCCCGTCGTCGTTCCTGGATTCGGCTAAACATAGGCCATTATCCAAAAAAGATCCTCGACCTTATATATCATGAGATCATTGCAGTTATGGTCCAAAAACCTAAGAGAATATTTTGTTACTCAGCTCGACTCAAATCGACCAGGATTTATTTTTTGGAGCTATGTAATTCGCCGTCAAAGAACTTATATAGCCCAAATTTCGGAAATAAAAAGCGTATTGTGAACTTTGCCACGTTTATCTTGAGGTTGTGGGGTTGTTAGGTTATTGGATTGAAGAGTTGGGGGTTCAGGGCTCCGAGGTCCATTTAACCCCATGTCGTCAAGATTTTCCATAACCTCAAAATTCAGACCAAAAACCCTTATTACCCCTTGAATTTTAAACTCCATAACCCTATCATACCAAAACCCCCAAAAACCCTAAGCCTTTAACCTCCAACCCCTTAACCCAATAACCCCATAACCTCAAAATGAAAGTCCACAGTACGCTTCTTATTTCCAAGGTTAGGGCTACTTAGGTAGTCGACTGTACCTACATAATGAAATGCAATTAAATAAAACTCCAAAAACCCTGAGACCCTGAACCCCCAACCCCTTTCCCAGTGGTTCGCCCAACCCCTCAACCCAATAACCCCACAACCTCAAGATAAACGTAGCAAAGTTCACAATACGCTTTTTATTTCCGAAATTTGGGCTAGATAAGTTCTTTAACGGCGAATAACACAGCTCTAAAAAATAAACCCTGGTCGATGATCTAGCTAAGTAACAAAATATTCTCTTTGGTTTTTGACCATGCAATGATCTCATCATATATAAGGTCGAGGATCACGGGGTAATAAGGGTATTTGGTCTACATTTTGAGGTTATGGGGTTATTGGTTTATTAAGTTATTGGGTTAAGGGGTTGGGGGTTAAGGGCTTAGGGTTTTTGGGGATCTTGGTATGATGGAGTTATGGGGTTTAAAATCCAAGGGGTTATAAGGGTTTTTGGTCTAAATTTTGAGGTTATGGAAAATATTGACATGGGGTTAAATGGACCTCGGATACGGATTCAGCGACCTCAAAGACATATAGTAAACATAGTCAGACCTCATCATTAATTTTTTTTTTTTTTTGTGGAGCTGTGTAATTAATACCTTAACACAAAATGAAATAAATTCGTAATATATGTATAATAAATTCCATGTACGTATGTACAGGGTCATTCCTTAAGAAAGCTTCTTGCTTTCGGTTAATTTTTGAGATAAAGAAATTGGGAAAATAACTAGGTGAAATGGAATTTAATATATTCTTTATTACAGGTATTAAATTATATACAGGGTGGTTACATTATCGGTTACCATATGGTGACTTTTTAAAATGAAATGTCCCATTTTTTTAATTTACACTCCACTTCATCACAAATACAACGATATGATATAGTTGGGGTTTATATTTAATCGTTTTGGATATATGAGTATCATAACATAGTATAAAACAAAGTCGCTTCCCGCTGTCTATCTGTCCCTATGTATTCTTAGATTCTTACGCAACGGATTTTGATGCGTTTTTTTTTTTTAATAGATAGAGTGATTCAAATGGAAGGTTTATATGTATAATACATGCATAATATAGTAGAGAAATACTGATAATTTTAGAGGTTTCTAATCTGATGTCGTAAATAAACACATTTTTTTGCGCTTACATTGCAAACGCTAGCTGAACCCTACGAGATAGATCAAAATAATATACTACATTATTGTACACCTTAAAAAAGTTCTACAAAAAAGTCCGCGTGCACCCGTGCGAAGCTGGGGCGGGTCGCTAGTAGTATATAGTATATACGAGTATTCAGTCAAATTATTATTTACACAATATTTGCCTCATATTCAACTACTAACAGTTAATTAGATAATTTGTGAGAATATAAAAAAAATGTATAGCAACTTATTTGATTATATTTTATTGCTACAAATTCGACTACATTTTAAATATATATAACAATATAACATATACATGATAATACATATAGATAATAAACTGCTCGTCAAAATTAATACTTTTTAGATTAACACCATTTGCATTCTATTCGGGTTAGACTCTTGCGGTTTTTAAATAAACCATAAACTGAATAAGAATAAAATTAGAAAAAAAGATAAAACCTATTGTCTATAACCTGTTTTATTTTTTTTTTCAACTATTTATTCCAATTCCGGGTATTAGGATTTTATAGGGCATTTTTGTTTTTTTTTTCTGTCGTTTTTTTTTTTTTTTTTTTTTTTTTTTTTTTTTTTTTCATAGTAACTATTATCTTTTTTTCTAGTTTCATTCTAATTCAGTTCATATTTCAATACCACTGAAAACTATATTACGACATTCAGGAGCCATTTCCAAGTATTTATTTCAATTTCGACGGAGGTCGAAATGCTACCTAAGGAATCACTGCTTCCACATCCAATTTTTCACATTTAATGAGAGTAACTCGCTAAAAACATTAAGTTGCAAACTTAAAAATGTGTGGTATCAGATTATTAGGATATACTACTATCTTAGGATGTGGACATAATAAGAATTATAATTAAAAAAGTATTGCATAGTGATTTAGTATATCTGTAAATTAATATGCCTCTAATATTACCTCTTTGGAAGGTTGCTTTTGATACTTTTTATCTTTTACATAAAAAAGTATTACGGATTATTTGACCTTTATTTAACGTTTGGGTTAAAATAATAATAACCTTCTGATTATATTATTTTCAAATCCTCTTTCGAAAGAAGGTTCTTCGTAAACGACTGAATATTTTTCATAAGCACAAGACTTATAAATGCTGAAACGTTTTTCATATTTTTCATAATTTTATTATAAATGCTAACGTTTTTACTTTTGACACTTTTACATTCTTGAATTTGTATTTAAAAGACCTGAATAGGTTATAAAATACCTATCAAACGAGGTGCTATATGCCATAGAGGTCTCATTTAAAGTTATTGGTCATAGTGGCCCTTTGACGTCACCTACGACGATTACGTCACCTGTTACGACTATTAGAAAATTTTACATCTGTCATCATTTTTTTCACTCTCCAAATTTAATTTGTCTAAACATAATCGTCCAAAAGATATGAGTGGGAGGGGACTTTTGACTAACACTGTATAACATGTCTAAGTTTGGACCAGTCGTTTTTGAGTTATTTCACTTTAAAAAATTCCATCTAGTTAGCAGTGCGTGGCGCTTTGACGTAATCATATGACAAACTTGGATCACTATGGAAAACCGCCATGGATCGTCATGGATCACTATGGAAAATAAAACAAATAAATTATACTATGACATTATACTTCAAATAGATAAAAAGTTACCGAAGGTTTAGGGTTGGTATATTAAATGAAAGTGATTATTTCATGGCCAGTGCGATAAAACGTCACATTTTCATTTTCGAATCGCCGCAATTATTTAAAGAGAAATAATACCAAAACCCCTGTCTAAACATAGACATTTTTTTTGAAAGGTGAAAAAGTAGTGTCTATATATTGTATACCCTTATATATAATAATCTTTTTTATTTTAATTAAATCCTTTTTCCTTTCCTTTTTTGAATTTGGAAAACCTGTACATATATGTACATACAATACCTACTACTGCGTATAACTTTTGGAATTACTGAAAGCTGTAGCCGCTGCTCTAAATTTATTTTTAATCAGAATTATGTATTCATTGTCACGCATATCCGGTTTCTACACCCTTTTTTATAAAAATACACGTATGGTGTTATACAAATAAAGGGGTCACGCCATAATTCATAAGAAATTTTATTTGTGCTTTCCGTGCAGAAACGATTATTTACCCGTTTCTTACATGCTAATTAAAAACAATTTGCGTGCTTGCCTTTGTAAACTTTATACAAAGTGTTTATGTGCGATATTCGTATGGAAAGATTAATTTTCTGGTAGTGACGCATTAGTTTAGTTTTGTAATCCCCATATGCATGCAAGCAGACACTAATCTCAATGTACATTTTTTTTATATAATTGCGATTTCCATATTCAACGAGAGGAAATTCAATACTACGAACATAATTTAATGCATAATTACATAATTAAAAATAAGAGTACATAGAAAAATATAAAATAGAACAACTAATACATAAAAAAACAGAGATAATCTAACGAAAATATCACAATTTAATTATTAATGTAGACTAGAAATTATCACAGACTTGCGGTTGTGACTATTTTCAAGAGCGTCTGAAATAAAAACCCTCTGGAAAAAATACTCTGGAGTACTCTGGTGGGTTCTCCGACTAGGTAGGATGACCAGGAAAGGTGTCTACTTGGAAGGTGGGTTGTTAGAGATTGGTTGGTGTGATTGATTGGTGTGAGTAAAGTGTAATATACGAAAGAAACTAAAAGTCTTTCGCACACTTTCCGCTTGTGTATATATATTATGAAAGTATGTCACATTCTTCAAGGTATTGCGTGATATGTGGAGGTAGTAAAACAACACCAACTGACGCGGGACTACTGCAATCAAATCAAATTGAAGTAGACCCCACCACATGCTATAATAATTACCTATGTGTCGCGTTGCCGTATGTCACGATCATCGTAATAACTCGATTTTTCATGTGTAAATAGTTAAAAAAATGTTTACGGGAAATTCGCAATTTCGTAGTTAGAATTATTCTAGTTCACAACTTTTTAATTAAAAATAAAATACTGGATGAACTAACCTACTAGCCCTGATAGGTAATGTGATGTAACAATACGGAATAGTTATCCATGGAATTATTGTATGCCAAAACTGTATGTAAGGAGAGAAAGTATCGGTGAACGACCACACAGAAGTTCGGCTGGCAGACTATATCATAAATTCTGTTCATCTGGTCCTTTAAAATGTTTAAAAGCTTTATGGTGTCTAACTAAATATATATGTTTAGAACCGTGACGAATTATTAACATCAAGTGATTGGTATTCGCCTAAATTATTGTGTTCAAATGTTTAACAATACCAAGGTGCTATACTAACCGGCCAGCGTCAGTTTGGCGGCCAGGGCAAGCAAGTTAGAAAGCACAGCATGTGCCTGAACTAAGACCGTGATATCTAGGAATGATTCAGTTGGACAAATAGGAAGCTGTTATATAAAATGATGTGAAAATGCAAGAGACATCTGCGGTTGTTCGTAGAAGAGCTTTTCGAAGGGTTTCTTCTCCAGGTTAAGACAATAAGTTGCTACAAGCAACATACAGTTGAATACGTACCTTCCGGGTACATATTTATGTAGTTGAATACGTACCGTACGAGATTCTTACCGACTTATATCGAATATCGAATTAAATTCATATACTAAGTACAAGTACAAGTATTAGAGAAAAATTTGCTAAAATTCTTTTGCATTCTTGATTTAATAAAAAATATATGCATATGTATGTTAGCTTGGAAACATTTGGGACTCTTTATATCAACAGAGATGCAACATTAGACAAATTTATTTAGTTCATTTGACTTATTTTGACCTCCAGATTCACTGGTGCCATTCATGCTAGTTCATTTAGAAACATCCTGAATACGTAATTATATTAGAATATTTTACAAAGTAGATTAATTTCATTAAAATTATAATTATTTTCCTTCTAACTATCGCATTGGGAACTTTTCACCCTCCAGTTCTCGCCTATCTCTGGTATAATAATCCTTCCCAGTTATTTATTTGTGCTATTATTATTATTGAACTTAAATTTTAAGTTTCTCTGGTATCCAGTAAGACTAACTACTAAAACTTTTCCGTGACGTATAGTGTTCTGTTATTTTAATAAAGTTTCGCTGTATTCAGATTATTGTGTTTCCAATCTTCATCGTGCTCGTAAGGATTTTCGCTGCATTGAAACTACGAGTAAATAGGCGAAGTCCCTCTGATACTCCACTACAACTAATGGAAGCCAAATACTCTTTCCAATTGCTATGTTTTCACAACAAAATGGCTAAATTCCAGACGTAGGGGTTCGGGACTTCCTCATTATTTTGTGAATCCTGCTGATAATTCTGTATGAACTCGTCCCACATGGATTATAGAAATGGAGATGAAATATCGATTTTCCTGAGCAAAACCCTTTCGTAATCTGGTTTTTCCAGGTCTCACCTTTTGCCGTCGCGTCGGCTGCTTAATCGCACTGTTTCCTTTTAATTTATTTTCTGTTAGTCCCGGAATGGCACGTATTACTTCCACGAACATGTGCAGTGTCGTGATAATTATAATTTGCTGGATTTTCTGTTTTTGAACAGCATTAATGGTATTAAATACAGTAGATGAAATTCGATACATATTTATCTTGCGAAAACGACTTCTCACTCCGGTGGCGCCTGGTAGCATTAGACTTAAATAGATATATAGCAAAAAAAAGACATAAAATAAAAGTCAAGAACAATATTTAAACAAATATATATTGGGAATGAATTACAAAATATTTGCGAAAAAAATTGTTCATTATCACCGAGTAATTTTTTTTTGTAGCTTAATTGAAGGTTGGATTTTTTATTAAATTTTGAAACGCTGTTTCATACCAGTTTATATATCCTTTTTGTAATTGTATAATTTATTAATTCACTTTATAATTTAATATTTCTAAATAGTAATGGTTACACAGTTTATTATTCACTTGGTTACGAAAAAAAAAAAAAAAACGCAAGCGTATTTGGTCCATCGCGTCGTTTTTTCGTTAGACATATTAAAATGTAATATACTTACATGTGTGAGATTGTTTGAACCCCTTTTTGCCTCATTTTTAAAATATCAACCAGTCTACGGGAGTATATACCGAATATCCCAACTCTATTTAGACAAGCATTTTCTCGGAAATGGTCTGACAGAAAAAAATGTTAAATAGAAAAGTTATACTATTTAAAAATGATATGTTTAACCATGTTTTTATGTACAGGGTGCCTAAAAAAGGCAACAGGCTTTCAACTAATTTTTCAAATAGAACACTCGGTATATTTTTTCCATTTTTAGATTCTCCTTTAATTTCTAAATAAATATTGTTAACCATATTTTATACTTATTGTTAATGGTTTATGAGATGTTTGCAATTTTTTTGTGGTACCCATTTTTGGTATTAATACAATAATAAGATATAGTAACGCAACAGAAAACCTATAATATTATTACAAAGGATTTTCAAGTCAATTTGACACAGAACTAAAGACAAAAGTCGTTGTTTTGATGTTCGTTCAAGGCCTGTCTTATTAATTTAAGAATATGGAAACTAACTATGACTGGAGATTGAACTGTTGGTATTTCATAAACCGTTATCAAGAAGTATAGGATATGTTTAATAAAATTTGTTTAAAATTATATTCTGTATAGGATAATTTAAAGATGGGTTAATATACAGGGTCTGCCACTTGAAAAATTGAAGTTGCATAATGTGTTACCTTTGTGCACCCTGTACATACAAATATAATATGGTTAAACACACATTTTTAAGTGTTCATGAAGGAAATTAAAAAATATAGGCTAAATAGGTTTTATATATTATGAAACGTCGAGATTTTAAGTTGAAGAGATCTGTCCATCCGGATAATATACTTTTTTCTTGACTACTGGTAATTCGCAAACGATGCAACATACTCGTATGTCCTTTAAATTTGAGATACGTATACAACATAACAGAGCCTACAAATGTAAATATGTTTAGCTTAATAACCTACCTTAAAAAAGAAAAGTCCTACCCTTGCTGCACTCTCCTCGTTCCCCGGCAACATGATGGCAAATAATACAAAATATAAGGAGACTATTAAACATTTGTGAAAATGTATTTGTATGGCCACGCTAAATCATACATTTATTTTGATTTAGCTGATGGTGTTATTTATTGTCCCACGGTGGGGGGTGGGGTTAAGGGGGTTCTATTTTAATATGAATTAAGAAATTTACGTCCAAAAAGTACCCGGAAATTTGTATTCAAATGAACCGCTTAAAAGGAATCGGTAAAATGTTTTTTTTTTCTTCAGGTTGGTAGCCCCTTCTTTAATTACCAAGCTTGTTTAGAGCGCGATCTGTCACTCATTGTATTTACAGCAGCTGTTAGTAATAGATGGTCTCAAGTGCGCTCGGCGAATTGTACAATGGAAAAAATAGTGGAACAACGCGTTTAAAATTTTTTTGCCGCAAACGAAATTTCGTGTCCTGATTCATTGAAAATGTTAAATAAGGCCTTTGGTGCGTCATGTATGTGCAAAACACAGGTTTACGAGTGGTATAAGGAGTTCAAAACGTTTTGGCCGATTTCTTATCAGTTAAAACGGGCTGTGAAATCGTCGAAGATTTGCCTCTGGTCGGCCATCGACCTCTACGACAGCCGATAACATCGACAAAATCAAAACATTAATGGTTGAAAATCGCCACATGAGTGTTAGAGAGTTGGCTCAAGAGTGTGACATATCGACAATGTCAGCTTATAGTATTTTGAGTGATATTTGGGCATGCAACGCGTGGTTCCGAAAGAGCTGAATGTTCTTCAAAAAGAGCATCGGAAGTGGGTTCCTCTTGACATGGTTTTCAGAGCCGATAGTGAACCAAACTTCATGAAACGCATCATAACTGGCGACGAAACATAGGTCTACAAGTACGACATGCAAACAAGTCGTCAATTATCGAAATGGCGCTATGATGATGAGCCCAAACCGAAAAAACCGCGCCAAAGTCGGTCGAAAGTGAAGGTGATGCTGACGGTTTTTTTTTATTATCGAGGTGTGATATATTCTGAATTCCTTCCTGAAGGACAGACGGTTAATAAGGAGTATTATCCCGGCATTTGAGGCGTTTGCGCCAAAGTATCCTTCGGAAACGGCCGAAATTGTTAAAGGAAAATTCTTGGATTTTGCACGACGACAACGCGCCATCTCACCGATTTACGATTGTGACAGAATATAAGGCCAAAAACTCAATAAATACGGTCGACCAACCACAGTATTCACCGGATATGGCTCCATGTGATTTTTTTTATTTCCAAAACTAAAATTGCCACTACTGAGTCGCCGCTTTGAAACGATAGTGGCCATCAAACAAAATTCGCTGAACGAGCTGAAGGCGATACCTTCAGCGGCCTATGAGCGGAGTATGGAGGATTGGGTTAAACGTGGGGTAGCTGTATTGCACTCGGTGGAACCTACTTTGAAGGGGACAAAATAAATTTTGATGAATAAATAACAATTTTTTTTTACAATTTCTGGGTACTTTTTATACATAGTAGTATATTCATGTGACATCTCGTTTTATAGGTTTTTTTTTTGAGTGGAGGAATTCAAAAAACAGAATAATGCACCTCTATCCTAATATTTTCCAACTAGGTATGCCCATTTCCAATACAATAATTATAACTAGGGTCCGGAAATGTATGAGGCAAGCAGGGCTCGGTACTATAAGATTCTATTACAAAGAATATAATCCGTATTTTTTAAGCTCCTTGTACATTAGATATGTATGCGTGTATTTCTTGCCCGTGCTACATACGGCGTTGACCCTTCTCGAAAACGCTCCAGAGCCCGCGTATGCGCAGTAGTACGCCATCCCGATGAGAAAACGCGGGATACTCTTACGCACTTTTACACGCGGGCAAACATTCCGAAGTCTAATTATGACCTACATAAATTATATTAGGATATAAAAGTCATATGGGTTATAAAAGTTATTTTGGTCATATGGGTCATACAGTCACAAAGGTCATTAATGATTTGGTCATAAGTCATATGGGTCATATGGTCACAAAGGTCATTAAGACACGTCTTAATGGTTATAAAGATCATAAAGGCCTTATTGGCCATATGAGTCATAAAGGTCATGACATGTCATGAAGGGCATGTCTTATTGGTCATAAAAATCACAAGAGTCGTATGGGCTATAATGGTCATATACGTAGGTCATAAAAGTTTACCTGTAGATTCAAAAACTAAAAAAAATCAAAAAGTATTCGATCGACCTCCGAAGTATTACATTTTTATACTCCTCATAAGGAATTGTAAAAGATGTTTTAATAAGTAACGAATTTTCAGACCAAATACATACTAAAAACTCACAGTGTATAAATACTTTTCTACATCTTAATTAGTACTACTAATTACTAGTGGCAATATTTAAAGTAATTAGTATCGACTCTACAGTGTGTCCCATTTTTTCAGGTTAACACCCCTGGAAAGTAGAAGGTATGGAATAAGCCAATTGTTTTTTTATTAGTACCTTGAAAAGTGGTCATTTGAAACTTACCATTTTTGGTGTGACAAAAACCTGGTCCACTCTGATTTTTTGAAAGGGTCGTTTTTTCAGAAAATATTAATAATCATTTATTTTATCAAAAAAAGTAGTACTACCAGGTTATTTAAAATCCCATCAAAACGCCTATGTACCAAATGTTATTGACAAATATCTACTGAGCTTTTTTTATTGGTTGTTAAACTTGGCGAAAAAAATGGAGAAGTAAAAATACATAAGTAGATAAAAATTTGCTATGGAACTAAAAACACATGACAACCGGACAATGGAAAAAAAAACAAGTTTTAAACTGAATTGTTCCAGTAACATTAATATAATTAACAAAAATTTAACAAAAATATTGTTAAACAATTAATCGTTAAATTGTATTAAACAATTTGACATTAATCTAAATTAAATCACTAGCTACTTTCTATTTAGAAATACTTGCGATCCATTGATAGGCCAAACATTATTACTAAAATAGATTATGTCTGCTTTTAGAGAAATGCTTTTAAAAAAATACATTATTAAAAAAATATATTTAATATTAAAAGTTAATTAATAACCACTGACTAGGGAATCACTACATCCACATTCAATTTTTCCACATTTAATTAGAGTAACTCGCTAAAAAAATTAGGTTGTGTTCTTAAAAGTGTGATGTTAGGTTGTTAGGATATATCACGTGGATGTGGATGTAATAAAGTGCACAGTGGTATATGAATGTAAAATTAACGTACCTATAACATTGCTTGTTTGGTTTTGTTGGATTTATACTTTTTATCTTCTACATGAAAACTTAAAAAATATTTGATATTTTTTTAATGTTTAAATTTAATATTATAATTTATTAAATAGTTTAATAAACTTCGGGTATTATTTTAAAACAATATTCTATCTTTAAAAAAGAACATTCTTTCATAATATTATATAATTATTTACATAATATTTACATGTAAACGCTTAAAGGTTTTTATAATTTTCATAAATGCATTTTGACTTTTTTACATTTTTCGCAGTAATGAGACTTTTTCCCTTTTTAATCTTTGGCCTTTTTGATCCCTGACATTTTTGAACATTTTGATGTTTTTGAAAACGAAAGCATTTGGTCTGTCCTTTTTGACATATTTAATCTTTTTGACATTTCTGACTCTTATGACCTTTTCTCTATCTTCGGCCTTTTTCTATTTTCACGTTTTACCTTCTAAACTTTTTGCCATCTTTCTTCATTTCATCACCTTTTCCCCTTTTCTTTTGACCTTTTTGACCTCTATCTTTGATATTGAACTTTTTTATATTGAACTCTCTAATATCTCCTCAACATCTGACTTTTTAATACTATTCGACTTCTTTAGCTTTTTTAAACCTATGTAAAATAGGTCTGAGTTTTTGACCTGTTTGACCCTTTTCTAGAATTTCCTCCTTAGCATCCTTTTTTTATTTAATCGTCTTTTGATTTTACGGAGGCGAGATTGGTGGCGGAGCGGAGCCTTTTCACACTCATGTCGTAACAGAGTTGTCAAATCTGTTAGGTGGGACTCGAACCCCACTGACAGGGCATAAGCAGATGGCTCAGATTGCCACCTCTGTTACCACCTACTAGATGCCCGACAAACTTCTCAGAGCAGATAGGGTTACCCATCCGAAACACTACCCGAATCAGCAGTGCTGCACTCACATTATCGGAGTTTAGTGTTAACCCAAATTACCATATGTTGCTACTTCTTCTTGATTTATTTTAAATTTATGACCTCTTTGACTAATTGACATCCTTGTCGTCCGTGTCATAATAATTGTCCTCCTTCATCTCTTTTTGTTCTTAACCTTTTGTTGTTCTTTTGTCCTCCCTTCGCTCTTGTTCTCCTAAACCCCCATTTGTTCTTCTTATCTTTAATCTTATCCTCCTTAACCTTCTTTTGATCCTGTCCTTCTCAATTCACTATTTCGCTATTAACCTCCATTTATGCTCCTTAACCTCTGGGTTTTTTTTTGGTTTGTCTCCGGTGACACCTCATTGTCCTCCTCAATTTCATTGTCTTCTTTAACTTTTTTTGGGTCCTCCTGATGTCCTCTCTTTGTCTCCCTTTTATCCTCCATTTGTCCTTTTTCTGTAATCCTTTTTTAATTTTTGGACCTACAACTGTCCTTATCCTCATTAACCTCATTCAGTTCTACTTAACCCCGTTGTCCCCCTTAATCTCCTTGTCCGCCATAACCTCCTTTTGCACTCCATTTTTTCCTCACTTTTTCCTCTGCCCTCTTTCCTTTGCTCTCCTTTCTCTTCTTCTTTTTGTCTCATTTTGACTTACAACTGTCTTTATCCTCCTTAACCTTTAGGCCCTCCTTATCTTCATTTTTTCTCCTTGTCCTTCTTGATTTTCATATATCTTATTCATATTTTCCTGATTAGTTAGTGACAAGCAGTTGCTTGTCCTGTTGAACCAAGTCACTTTTTTTAATATTCAACACTTTATCCTCCATGCATTTTTTGGTACAATTTATTTTATCACCTCCGTCCTCTTGAACTCTTCCTTGAGTCCTTCTTGTCCTCTTGAACCCATTACCCTCCCTTATTCTCGTTGATATACTTGTCTCCATTGACTTCCTTGACCTCCATTTGTTTTTCCTCCTTCTCCTAATTAACTACTTGTCCTTGTTTTGTTGTACCAAGTCACCTTCTATTCATTAATCTCCCTTGAACTTCTTGGTGTGAACCAGTTTGTCTTTTTGACTTCCCTGATTAACTTATTTTCTTCAACATATTTTGTCACATTTTTTATAACCATATTTGTCACATTTGTCGTAACATTTAGCAACAAAACCAAGGTACTAATGCCGCCCCTAATATAACCCGCACCAATTAATTAACCCCGCACCAATATGCACTGTTTATACGCTTGTAATTGGTTAAAAACTTGTACGGAATACATACTTGTATATTCCGTGAACCTCGCCCCCCCCCCCCAGTTCTTTGTATCGAGTTGATAACTTCTAACCGAATAAATCACTAGCGACATTACATATTCCGTATGGTTACTTGACGATTAAATGTGTTTTATTATTCATATTTACATTTCCCGCATAACGTCACGAACCGCAGCTTTTAAAAAATTAAAAAGCCTTCCCTTTACTTCGCTCATTCCTAACTTTTCCTTTCCCTTTCGCCATTCTTCCACCTGAAAATATACACCAGCCAGGTATGAGAATTTCAACAGAAAGGCGGCAACAAAAAAAGTAATGTTTTATGTCGCTATGTTAATAAAGTTGCAGGCTCCATCTTTGACGGGTAAAATCCGGACATTCCCGGAGTATTTTTAATGCCCGCCCGGAATGCTCGGGCAGCGCATGCTACGGTGCCATTATCGTTATGGTTTCCAACCGACAGTTACGAATTATTATTCACAGAACAAATTGTTAGATTAAGGACCCAACTTCAATTACGTTTTTGCACTTCTATTTCCTTTAATTATAATATGCAGATGGTGGTTACAGCTGCGAAATGCATTTATACGAAATAAACGACTGGAGTTAAGCTAGAAGCCTTAATTTACCCGCTCGTTTTATTGTGTGAATTTTATTAACAGTAAAAATACTAAAAGTTTCTATACCAATAAAAAATCAGTTAACGACTATATTAGCAAAGTGTAGTAAAATTACAAAAAAATATGAGATAATAAATTCTAAATTAGCCTCTAAACTAGAAAATTGGCAAGAAAAAAAGTTTGGAGCATTATTATTGCTTTTACATTCTCTTTTATTCGTTACATATGTTTTGTATTGTCTCGAATTATGGGAATTCTATTACTTTGATTCAGTTAAATATTTCTATTGCCGGTAGATTGCAGTCTTTTCACACTAGTAAATTTCTATGTTATCTACTAATCCTGTTCCGTTTAGAGGAAACAGAAATCTGTGCTATTTTCCGCGAACTATATATGAACCTGTAGGAACAGGTATTTACAATGCACCAAAAGTAGCTTTGCTCCTGGCCTTAGGATGTGCAGTAGACAAAACCTGAAATTGTATCCAGAACTCATTTCTTTTGTTCCTACATTCGTGAACGCTTCAAGAAGTCTGGTAAATAATTATTTGTTTGTGAATATCTCTGCGAAACCCTTTTAGAGGCAGACTAGGATTAGCAGATTCACAGACTAGGATTAACAGATCAGCAGTGACGTTCTCTAAGTTTATTATATAATTCAAATGAATAAATCCTAAAAAGTAACCAATTAATTTATAAGCTAGCCTTAATAAATAGGAGACAGCTTGTTTGAAATGCTTTTGTCGTTGACTGTAGCAATTGTATCATGTCGCTGGCAACATCTGATTGTTAATAATATCTCTCGGGTATGGTCGTTCTAGATCGTAACTACGTTCGTGATCCGCAATTCTCGAGCAAAGCTATTCTTGATGCACTTTACAAGATTCTAAAAGCATTTGAAGCCCAGTTTAGGTCTTACCTGATACGAAGTTACAGCCTGGTGTTAGGGGTAAGCAATTACTTCTCGTAGTAGTTGTTTTGAAATAACATATTTTCTTACGTTTACTGTAAAGGCTATCACTTATTTTTAAATGTAATAAATTTAAGCATTGCTATTAGTACTGTTATAATACTACTATAAACATAACTATTTTCAGTGACCTATACATAATGGTAATATTACCAGCTAAAACAATCTACATGGAATGGAAGATGGTGTGGAATGGGTCACGCAGATGGCTTGATCACGAATTAGGTATGCGGACGCACGATGCGAAATAGATGGGGCTTTACAGAAGGCGCATGTACACAGAAACGCTTTGTCGTATGAGGATGTAAAAACCCTTATCCTGTATATTTTTACTAATTGAAAGGGTCTAGAACATGATTTATTAAGCTTTGAATATCCTTGTTATATAGGAAATACCCGACTGGGTTGGGATTTATAGCATTTAGGTAATTGCATTTACTGAAATCTTTCATCTGCAGTTTTGTATAAACTGAAGTTACCTATATACATATTATCAATAATTTTTATCTTGGCTAATATTTCAATAAGATTTCTGATACATTTTAAAAAAGTATATCAAATAAGGACATTGTTCTCCTGCGATCAATAAATTAGCACATTGTAAATATTTTCAGTTAATTGATTTTATTTATATGTTAAATATAAATTTACGAAACTACAATTTTAAAATACTCATTAATCATTAAATCAGTAATTATAAAATATGACTAATAAATAAAATAAGACCTATCACACGGACATACATTAGGGTGGCCCAAAAAAATTGAATATTTTTTTTATTCGTGTCTCGTGTGAAAATATATTAATGTATCATGCATTGTTATAAACGCCCCCTCAAAAAATCAGTTCAAAAAAATTTTTTTTAGAGGTCGCTCAAGATTTTTAAAAATTTCCAAAATCTTCAAAAATTGAATTTTTTGTTTATATTTTTTTCCTCGTCATGTATTCCCACTCATATTATTTTGTAAGTTGAAAAAAATGTTGATTCTGAAAATTTGAACAATATTTTAATTTCTAAAGGTCACTCATACTTTTTTTTACTTTTCAAAGTATTGTACCTAAAATGTTTTCGAGCAATCTCTAAATGTAAATATTAACGAACTAATTATTTTTTTATTGACTTTGACGTACAAAAGAATAGAAATAAAACACAGACAGTTAAAAAATTTCTAGACAAAATTGACTACCACATTGTAAGTACCATTGTAAGTACCATATTTATAATTTTTTGATTTATTAAATTTTTATAAATTTTTTAAGTCTCGTGTTTTATTTCTATTCTTTTGTACATCAAATTCAATAAAAAAAATTATTAGTTCGTTAATATTTATATTTAGAGATTGCTCGAAAACATTTTAGGTACACTACTTTGAAAAGTAAAAAAACATATGAGACCTTTAGAAATTAAAATATTGATTTCAAATTTTCAGAATCGACGTTTTTTCAACCTACAAAATAATAGCATGACGAAGAAAAAAATAAAAAACTCAATTTACGACGATTTTGGAAATTTTTAAAAATCTTGAGCGACCTCTAAAATTTTTTTGAGCTGATTCTAAGGCGGCGTTTATAACATGATACATTAATATATTTTCACACGAGACACGAATAAAAAAAATATTCCATTTTTTTGGCCACCCTAATATACATATGTATATACCATTGGAAGTAGAAAGAGAAGAAAAGCAATGGGGAAGATTTTATTCAATTAAATTCCTTAAATAACTCATACATCATACACAGGCACTTCCGGGCGGTGGTAAAATATGCTCCAGGATAAATACAAAAACTTAAATTATTGCCCCGTTGTGGAAAATTTATTTCGACTTTTTCTTGGTACTTAATGGTATTAAGATGTTCATGCATCCTTAAACTTTAAAATGGTTCTCGCATTAGAGGGCTAACGTGGTTTGGGAACGTTTTATTTCCAGTGAAGGGATACCTATATTTCCCTGAAACGGAATGCCCTCAGTTTATATACAAAGCAGTGCGAAATTAAATGCATACGCATAATTTTGTTCCATACGGCAAGTATAATATGTTTTCAGAACTTGGGTCTGGAAGTAATGTATTGTAAAATTTTTTAAAAAACAGTATCACCTACAGAATTCACAAAGAATAGACAATAATCTAAATGAAAACATGCCAGGTGTATTAAACGCAATTATTAAACAAGTTATAATTTCTACAGATTTCAGTACTTACAATTAGCATAATTTGTTAGATGACAGTATACAGTGCGCGTTTAAAGTCCCTTACCGCCAAGAGCGCGACAAGACCGAATTGAAGAAACTTGGCATGCGTAATGTAAAGCTGAGAGACTTGTTTTCAGTTAATAAATAGCGACATAATAGTGAAGAAGGGGTTGCAGCGCCATTGTCAAAAGTTTTATTTAAACATGGCAACAATAAACATGGTTTTATTTAAACATGGTATGAGATTGACACCTCATTTGAAAGCTGCGTGAAATTGCTATTCAACCGTACTTTTTATTTTGACATATGTCATTTGTTTTATGAATAATTGGTTGAATAATTAATAAATTAATTAATAAATGCAATAATAAATCTAACAATGCAATAATTCGTATTTTTAAAATAAATTTTCAAAATGTTTACCTCCCCCTTTCTGGCAGTACAACATTCTATTACAAAACTCTTCTCTCAACCGTTGAAGTGTTTATATTAACCTACATTTTTTGGTAATTATTTGTTTCAGTACCTCAATGTTAGCGGGTTGCGTAGCTTACACCTAGCAGGCCATTCTAATAGCTATCTATCAGTGTGACTTTTTGAAATGATTGTCACAAAAAAAATTTAGTTAATACTGTCAGTAAGGGGGCTTTTTTTTAAATTTGTGTGGCATGCTAATATTAAATTTAAGCGAACTACTCATAAAACAAACGACAGATGTCAAAGTTAAAAATACGATTGAATAGAAATTTGAGCAGCTTTCAAATGACATGTCACTCGCGCATTGTTATATTTTAAAGAAACTTTTCACAATGGAGCCACAATGCCATATTTAACTATTATGTCGTTAGTTAAAATATATATTTTAGCTTTATTTTACGTATGCCAAATTTTTTCGATTCGGCCTTGTCAATTAATAGTAATAGTCTCGAAAGTGGCTTACCCCTATAGTTTGTTAAATAATGACTGCATTTTAGATTCGTTGAGTTGAAATAATATCGGAAGGAAAGCAATTTTCAAATATTTAATGTAATATATCAAAAGTATGTATTCATTATTTTCAATTTTATATTCAAGAATATGGGAAGGGACAACATGTTAATTGGACAACAATTAATTCTTGGGAAATAATCAAATTTTGCAACTATTAAAGTAGTTGCAGTTTTGGAATCTAGGAATCTTCTAAGTACGATAACAATATTTGTAAGTAAATTGAGGAAGTTGTACCTTCTTGATTGTTCTAGATCTATTTTTAGATTTACATTTAGAATGCACTGCATATAGGTATTCCATCGCTAAAAGGCCACGCATAGAACAAAAATATCGTTAGTGTCAAAACTTACAAATTCAAGTACACTTTCGTATTGAGCTAATCGCTTGAAACTATAGACCAGGAGACCTATGTCAAAAAGTATCAAAAAACGACAAAATAGTCCATAAAAGAAGTCTCAACGGTTTCATATAGAGGAAACCGTCCTGATTAGAGATCCGAAAAGGCGGAATCAAGTGACCGCATAATATTTTAAATAAACAAATTATTTCTAAAACACCATTTTTTTCGCTTCAAGTCGAATTATCTCGAAAAGTATGCGTCTTACGAAAAATTATCAAGAGACAAAAAGTTGTTTATTATTAAATTTTCCTCATCGAAATATGTGGTTCCAAATTAATTTTTTTAATTAGAAATCGAGCAAAATTTGCGAACAACCCCGTTTTTTTAAACAAATTTAGTTATCGCGGTTAATAATAATCGTATCGTCATGAAACTTTCCAATAAGTTGCCTTTCTTATTGTTAATAAGCTCCCGAAATCGGCATTCTGTGCGATAAATATTTCCCCAGTTATAATCAACTGAATGCGGAAAATCGCTAATTGTTAACAATTTGTTATAACAAAATAGGGGCTTTTTGCAAGTGTCAAACTTTTTTTACACATACAGTTTGATGTCCTTTATCATATGCCGTACGTGGAATATCGATAAATTAATTATAACGTTGTTTAAAAAAAAAACGACGTTTTCCACGAAACACCGAACACCGAATTTGTTATAAACAACGTTTATTTTCTGGAGGTATAGTTTTTTACGCTATGTATAAAACCTCGTACATAGCAGCAAAAAGGAAAAATCCGTAGTGCAAATGATTTGCAAGTGAAGGTACTTCATAAACGCAAAAAACGTTGTTGAAACTTATTTTATGGACTATTTTGTTAGTCCGAAGCATAGATCGCCTGTCCAGGCGATCTATCAGGTCTGTCCAGGCGATCGATAAGACTATACGTTAGTCTTATCGATCGCCTGGACAGACAATAATTTCGATCTGTAACAGACAATATTTTTTAATTTGTGTGCCTGCATAATCGAATAGCTATCAAACCTGCTGTTGATATCTTAACGCGTTCTCGAGTTACCGTGTATACAAAAAGGTTAACATACAGACAGTCATACAAACAGAAATTTTGTTTTCACCTAAACTTAAAATCTAGATGATTCGTAACAGTTTAGGCATAATTACCCAACCAATTTTTTTTACAAAATATTTAATGAACGCAATACTTCCACTCAACTACGTGAATATGGAAGTAAAATGAGCAAAGTTGACTTGAGGAAGCACAAAAGAACTTCACCGTCCTCAAGACAGTTCCTTGTTAATAAAAACCTAAACTACTTGGCAGAGAGCCTCTCAGTTATGAGAAATATTATCGGAATTCTCACTAAAAAGTTGGCAAAGAGCGAGGAACGTTGTTTCTGCGACTGAAATAGGGGAATCGATTACGGTTATCCAATTAGAAACCGGCTAGCCCTACTTATATTTGGATTTAATTTTTTTAATTCAACTAGCAAAAATAATAAAGCGCTCTTTAGCTTGACGTTAACATATGAGTTCACATCGTACACACCTTTCCGTGACTAGAAGTCATCTGTTGTTTAACAATGGAAAAGTAACCCGCACCCTTATCAGCTGATAACTTATACCTTGTTGCCTTGTAAGTGACATGGAATGGCTGTTGCATTTCTAATTAGCAACGAAATTCATGGAAAATTTATACATACGAAATTATTATTTTTATACTTACTCTTTTTCGGGGAAATGATACTCAACATATAGAATGTACTTCACAATTGTTACAGTTTTTTAACTTATATCAAATTTTAATCATCTGATGATGTCAACGTGGTTGACGAAACATGCATTCAGTATAGTGCTGTGTTTCAATTTTATGAAAAACGTGTCTATGTGTTTGTTTCTACGCTGAAAGTTTCAGTTCCACTTCAGGTTATACAGGGTGTCCACTGTTTCGACGAGACCACAAGTATTGGTTAGGGAAGAGGTTAGAAACAATCTTTTAAGACAATAATTTGCATTTCAGTGATAACTTACTACTTTTAATATGGATCCACAACCGATTAAGCTCAAAATCTAATAAGCTCCAGACCTCGTCATAATACATAAGTGACATATCGATACATGCATGCAAAAACATTGTAAGTCACAAATCTCCACTTTACAGGAGAGCAGTTTGAAATTTCTCGATCACTAAAACGTCAATATTTTTGAAAGAAATAAACATTTCGACATGCGGTTTCTAACAAGTTGTTCTATACATGACTGAGGAAGTATGATAAACCTTTTTTTTAATGTAGCTATTGTATTTTTGATATTTCTAGCACTTACAATTCTGAATTTTGTAAGAAGTTAGCGGTAAAATGATAGTAATGGTATGTACAATGGTTTTGCCTGGAACTTTTTTACAAACTTGTTATTGTATGGTAAGTTACAATGTACTGAAATATTCTAAGTAATATTGAGAAAATTGTAATATCCATTACAATCCACCGTATTTTTTATATTGAATATAATCAATTACTTAGAGCATAGAGAAGAAAAACAACAGTGATATTACTCACTTTTTATTTAAACAAAAAAAAAAACAAACAAAATAAAACAAAAAATATTTCAATGAAGTATAAAAATAAATGTTAATCTGAAATGATAAACTTTTTATTTTTATACGAATTTTTAAAATTGTATATGTTTTTACAATATTTTTACCGTTGAAGATCCATATTTTTACAGATACAATGATACAACATATATAAAAATGTAATAAAAACTTAGTATTTGCAACATTTGTAATTTTTTTTTGAAATATTACATCTGTAGACCTAAAAAATGGGAAAAAGTAAAAATGTCAAAATTGTCACTTACAATGTTTTTTGCATGCGTGTATCGATATGATGTTTGTGACTGTTAGACCTTTATGACCCGTATGACCTTTAAAATAATTTTATTAATTCACATTAAGATACAATAAAGCAACTGTCTCCTCTCATCTTGTGCACAACAAAAATACCAACAGTCAAATGAACGTAGATTCAATATTTGGTTTGGTCACACATATAAATAAACTCGTCAAAATTAGCTTTTTTGATTACCCCCATTTGCATTCGGTAGCCTAAAATATTGGTTTTATTTCTCTACACTGTGACTTAAAGTATTCGCCATCCACACCTTAAAAACCAACCTCATGTCGAAATATGAATTTACAAGATTCTGGCGGCAATTCAAATAGGTACAGGATGGGCTGACAAGGACGCTGGGGGTAAAAACCTTATTCTGACACACATTGAGGCCTCTGCAACATGTCTGGAGCGTATAGTCGTTGTCTCATCCCTTCAACTCTTTTTCAGCTCCCGTGAGCCACCCCTCTATAATTACTCTGGGATTTACTTGATCGAATGTTTGTTGGGCGATTATTAAACCTAATACTACCTAATAAATTGATGGAACCCCACACCTCGCTTTCACCCTTTGCTATGTTTGTCGGATGCGTTGCGGGGTGAGGTTTCGTCTCGACTTGCCAATATTTGAAGGCTAGACGTTGATGTTAGCTAGAAGTTAATTGAACCCACTGCGCATGGCCGGTTGAGCGCCACAAGTTAAATTTCGCCACTAACCCACCCCCTGCAAATTTTGCATGGTGAAAGATTGTAAACAGGTTTTTACGCGTTCAGAAAGTCTTTCTGAAGATGCTGGATCACTTCTCGTCTGACTTTTAAATCCGTCTCTTTTAAATCCCTTTGTCTCATGGCCCTCTTTCTTTAACTCCCTCAAAAATATTTTCTTTCTGATTGGGTGAAAATTCCTGAAAGAGTTGGGTAAGCGTAATCTTCCTTTGCACCGACAATCGCGAAATTCGTAGACACGCTCGGTGAGCGTGACAAGTGTTATTTGCCATTTGGGCGCATGAACTCTCGACTGGGCCAGCGACTGTAAGGAAGACCACCTAAATAGGCTTTCAGTCGCAAAATTAGATGGAACAGGAGCTCTTAGGGTCCTTTCAGTCGGGAGTTCATACGACCAAGTAGCAAAGAACACTTGCCGCGCGTACAGAGCATCTTTCACGAATTTCGCGATTGTGGATTTACACAAGTGCAAAGGAGGGTTACACCTACCCAATCAGCCCTTCTTCAGGAATTCTCATCCAGTCAGAAATATTTTGGAGGTGGTCAAAGAAAGGGGGCCATTGGACCCAAAAGACGATTTGAAGAAAATGGACGACTCAGGGTGGGCCGAAAAGTGTTCCAGCATCTTCAGGAAGTCTTTTTGAGTCATCCCACTCGTAGAGACCTACTTACTATTCTTCAGCGTAGCAAATTTACAGGGGTGGATTAGTGGTGAAACTTCACTGTTAGCGCTCAATGGGCCATCCGCAGTGCGTCCAGTCAACTTCAAGAACCTTGAAATGATGCCAGGACATGAATTCGAGATCAAATTACATCCCACACCGCCTCCAATAAGGGAGCCTTGGAAAGGTGCTTGAGTTGTCAAAGGGTGAAAGCGGGTTGTGGAACCCCCCCCCCCCCACCAATTTATTAAGTAGCATTTGGATTAACATAATCGCCCAACATAGATCCGATCAAGCAAAACCTAGCTTATATCATCCCATACTGTAAGTTTTTGAAATGCCGCTAGAATCTTATGAATTCGTATTTCGACATGGGGTTGATTTTACCGAAATTTAAAAATTGCAGGTCTATATCCCGGATAGAGCGCAAATAGCTCTGATCTAAAAAGAGTTACGCTAATTTTGACGAACAGTTTATGTAAGGTTAAAAAAAAACAAATAAAAAAAAATCCTTATATGTATTTTATTTTGGTTATCGCTCGCACCCTCGGTTTAGAAGATTTGGAGGCTTTTATTAAGTCCTTTGTGTAATTATTAATATTTATGTTAAAAAAGTTTATTTCTCGTATTTTGAATACTTGCACCCTTTAACTCTCCCAACCCCAATTTCTATTAACCTAACTACATTTACATTTGCAGACGTTACTATGTAATTACATGTGCCTCAAATGTGAAATGCATATCTGGTGTCATTTGCGATTTACATACCGACAAGTAAAAAATATGTTTGTCCTCATTTATCCCCCAACCCCTTAACTGATTAAGCTCTAAATGTAGTCAGCGGCAGAGTTCATTACGTAACACACCAAACTTCAAAATGATATCTTAACGCGTTCTCGAGTTATCGTGTACACAAGAACGGCTAATAGGCAGATAACGTAAATTTAAAATCTCGACTTCAGGACATTGTAAGCCTGTTTAGCCAACAAAAAATGTCAAAATATTTTAATGAATTGGAACTGGATTGGATGGAGTGGATACTTCCACTACACTATGTGAATATCGAAGTAAAAATATTTCGATTCAACCGCCTCGCCTGTCATTTCCCAATGATCTCGGGAACATATATTATTTAAAAATCAATCGAGAAACTTTATGTGTTGGTAGATTTGCGAAAGTTAGTAGGAAACGAAAAGCGTCGGAAAATTGAAATGTCCCAGTGTGATTTAAACGCCTTTAGGCCGCCATCGGACCAAGTTGACAGTTGGAGTTTATTGCTCGTCATAAATTGAATTTTAAACTTTGACGTTTTTATAGGGTTTTAATGCTTCCTTTTTTGCATCGTTCATAGTATATACTCATAAGTTATTGCACATCCTTTTGGAATATAAATTTGATCCACGGCCTGTCAGTGTTTCTGTATAAAATGAATTGAGTTAGTTGAGTTTAGGAATAAGATTAATACAGGAGATACTCAAGACATAGTAACTGAAAACGCATAAAAATTGACATTAAAGTATGACTTATGCATGTCAATATCAGTATTATACAAATATGTTTTTGCCATTGTATTTTCCTTACGCGGAGAAAATAAAAAACGTGTGAATGCGAACCTGAAGATTATTGAAATAATGAGAGCAAGCAAGCAAGAAGAATGCAATCAGTTGAAACGGTTAGAATATACATATTTGGATACACACGTTTGGATACACACACCAACTGTTTTATTAATCTTAGCTGATAATAAGTAGGTCAGTAGGAATTATTACGGTCATTATTATTATTTTTTATTTATAAGACAATCCGACAGGATGATGGACATCCCAATTACACGATTTCACAAACAAAATAATCGGTAACGTGAGTGGACTACACACAATATACGATAAGAGTTACAATACTGCGTACATAGGTGGATATTAAATGGTACATTTTTATGTCAAAGTTTTTACTTACATAGAATTCAGCCCCCCTCTTAGCGGAAATATATCTACTGAGTAACTTTGCCAGATCTACCTGTACCTTGGCATAATAGATATTTATAAAAACCCTATATTTATAAAAATGCACTTATGTATAATCAAATAATATATGTAAGCCAATTTCATTTTCAGACTATGTGCGTATAATAAAGTTTACTGTTATCTTTTTTTCAATTTCACTACTGTGAATCAATTTTAAGTAGCTACTATTACTTTAACCAGTTGTGAAACAATTTTAAAATAACTAATAGGAATATTATGAGACAATGAGGTGAATCGATGTGACAACAGCGAAACACGACAGAACGGTTCGCTGACACTGGATACAGTTGAAATTTCGGCGAGTCGAAACAGTGTCGGACTCAGGTCACTATTATTACAAAACGATAGTTCACTGAAAATACATCATAATACAGTAATGAATACTGAAATAACTAATAATAAAAACTAAGGGGCTAACTATTACATGAAGGAGTGGTATTTAGGTGTGGTAATGTCAGTTCTCACTTTAGGTCATTAATCATTTTTCGTGACCACTAAAGTTACTACAATTAAATACAGCCCCATCATATAATAGTTAGCCCCTTAGTACGTTTATTTGAGTATTCATTACTGTATTATGATGGATTTTCTGAGAACTATCCTTTTGTAATAATAGGTATCTAAATCCGACTCTGTTGCAATTCACCGAGAGTCAACATACGCAATCACAACGTCCACGTTATTAAGCAATCACCATCTGCGCATGTCGGAAACGAGGATCCAAAATTACTGCGCCAGTGCTCGGAGACTAGACGTATGATTGTCTGTTTTGTTTAGAAATATGCGGATAGTTGTTTGAGGAGGATGCACTGGCATATGTGTTTTGCTTACATACGTTTGTAAAAGCATTGACAAATGACAATATTTACCGAGACTGCATTTTTTTCTATCGGATCTAGGTGACATGCAGCCATGTTTTTCGAAATTTTTAACGATCTGAATAATCATTGATATCGTCGGAGAGGGCCTATTGGGACATTTTTTGTTAAAAATGGCTTTAATATCCCTTATAGACCGGCCACCAAAATACTATTTCATTATTTGAACTCTTTTCGGCAAATATCCAATTTTATTTTGTAAGAATGTATGTAGTGCTTGTAGAATACACTCGTAATAACGTACTTTTCTAATCAGTAACTAAACCAGAATAAAATATAAAATTTTATTTCAACCCGTCTGGTTCTACGGCAGTCGTAGAAAGCTCGGACATACCGGATGGGTCGTTGTTTGCTGCGCTCGCGATTGATTCGCGATTGGTTCCCACCTCATGTTTAGGTCGTGGTGGTATCTATTCAAGATAGACATTAACTTATCAATTACCCTTCATTGTGTAATGTACGCATTAGGGTGAGTCGTACTGTATGTAATATGTATCGTACATATCGTACTGTATAAGAAATTAATAGTTCTTGCTTCAGGAAAAAGGTAAGAGAACACATATTCAAGTACTATTTTTACCCCATTAATGAGTATATGGACACCGCACCACCTTAATATATTGTCTGTGTATTCTTATTTTATGCATATTTGTATATATTATATGCGTATTGTATATATATTATATAGACATAAAAAAAGTCATCAACTCTGGCTATGAACGCGAGAGATGGAAATAGCGGTCGTGTCTAAGCTTTTCGGTTATGTCAAACTTTTGACAAGTGACTTTCACAATTTGTAAAATAAACAATGGATGTCATATAATGTGACAGTCTTGTGTGAATAGAAATACGTCTTTTTTTTTTTCGGCCAACTTTGATGATGTTTTTTTTTTGATATCTCTATATGTGTTAACATTGTAGGAACCACTGTATTCGTTGTATTTATAAATATGTGTTTTATTTCTGACGTGCTATAAATCTGTGATCATTGATAATGTAGTCAAATAACGGTCTGTCTGTCAAATGAGTCAATGAAAGAAATAGTAAAATGATACATGAAAAAAAGAAAATGAAAACAGAGAAAGAAAACACTGGTAAATAAAATTATGATTAACAATTGTTCAAAAAAGAAGAGAAAAAAAATATAGTTAATTATACACATACATCAATGACAAAAGGAATACATTATGGCATTTATGGCTATGGAATAGTGTAAAAACGATTGAAAAAATATGACATAAAAATACGACATAAAAATCTATATGACTAAAATATGACATAAAATAGAGTTATTCTCGAACGCGGCACATCCCCAAAACCCTGACGACCTCAAAGAGAAAACAATGAAATTTCAGAAACGGACATGAGACACAAATCTGCATTCACCGACTCAGCCGGCAGTTCTCCCTCACCCGGCCCAACCGAAAACGGTCCCCCGAATTGTCAATGACACGTCATACCTACCGTCATCCGTTTTGACTCCAAATGTCACCACAAGTACAAAGACATGCCACTCTTTGACACTTCATGTCATTCAATTTCTGATCTCTTGATCCAGCGTACCTAAAGCTTACCAAAACGCCTCAGCCTAAGTCAAGCAGATGCAGAAAAAGCACTATATCTTGTTTTGCCAACAGTTCCCACCTTTTAAGCGCTTAAAAATGGCGAAGAGAAATGTTTGTGCCCCCTCAGGTTCCTCAAATGTGAATTATTGGATAGTGGCTTTTGACGTTGACGGTGACCCACACATTTGGCCACGCCCACTTTTGAGAATTCCCATAAAAATTTGTTTACTCAGTTTTATTTTTTTTTTAAGATCCAGGGAAGCTATCGGGATATACTTGCTATCGGAATGTATAAGCAAGTGATAAATGAGATTTAGTATTAAAATTTTTCTAATAATTGTAATTCATTTTTATTTAACGTTTTCTGTTACAAGGTGCATAATGCCATACCAGTAAATACCATATATTCAAGAAATTGTGACAAATGATTTTAAGACTTACACATGCTTTAATCACACGTAGCGTCTGCCAGTAACATTGAAATATGTTCCATGAGATTGTGAAACTTTTTAACAGCTTGTACTACGTGTACTAACTGGCAAATTGCTTCTACGGTGATATGCATTAATATAATTATAAATTGCAACATTATTTATTGTGGTGATAAAATGAGCAGTATTTCCCATTGTGTTATGATGATTTATGTCCGTCTTTTCATCCACAGCTACTCACACTTTTGTTTGTTTAGGATGACCATACTTAGGTATGTCGTGTTCAATATATTGTTTGGACAAGGAAACTTATGTCGACAAATTGTATATAAGTTATCTCTAGGCACGAGAGAATATATTTCTTTTGCTATAATTTATGAAAATAAAAATTACTAAGTACATGCAGCTGCTGTAATTTTACTGGATACAAACATAATATCGTATCAAAATACCCAATATGGATCCTAGGATTTTTTATAAGCCTCTTACTTTTTGTAAGCCTTCTGAAATTTGTGAGATCCAAGATGTCTACTTATACCAAACACACAATGCATTTGATTGCTGCTCATGTAGTGTATCATACGACAACTTATTTACTACATATTATTTTGCAATAATTGCAACAGTGTCGATTGTGTCGAAGTGACTATTACTTCTTCAATTTCTTGAGTCATCCTATATATTTTCACTTTTTTTTATTATTTTCATCTTCCTTAATCTGCAGATATGTACATATATTGCTTTGTGTAATTATCTTCACAAATAACGAGAAGATAATTTATTTCAAGTGTTTAACGAAGAACTTCTTGAAATACGACAAAAGGAAAAAATGCAACTCCGAGCTATATGGATACAAATGTACAAAACTATATATCGTTGGACTCCACAGACAAGGTGAATCGAACACGTGCATAATATACAAGGTGTCTCAAAAAAATAAAAAATCACCAATAGTTACTTCAAGCGAAACCGGATGTGACAACAGACACTTATAATAACTCTTGTATATACATACATACATGTAGGTACGCTTTGTAAGACTACAACCCAGATTAGGCAATGAAATTGCTGTTTTTTTACATGAGATGTAAAATATTAGATGTAGGTAATTTTTTAGATGAATTTAAGTAGACAAAGTGCACGCCTGTATGAGTCAGCAACAGTAAGTCAAAATTTCATATCCACGTAGAAAATAGAAAACCACACTCACACATCTGATATATCAAAAATAGCAAGTTTTCATTTTCTAATCCACTATTTATTAAGCTTCTCCGTCAGTAAAGTGATGTTTAAACATACATTAGGTAAATTAATAAATCAATGAATTAAGAAAGCACACATTTACTAAAGTTATTTTCAACACTAATTTCAAGACTTTCCAGTCGTATTAATAAGTTACTCTTAATCCTGGAGTTACTGGAACCTTCGGCATAGAAACAAAAAACTGGACGTTTTCCACGAAACACCGAACTACTACACTTTTCTCGACGCACGTTTCGCCAACCAGTTGGCATCTCCAGGGAGAAGATTAAAACTAAATTCTAGCCTACACACTTGCACTATTTATACTAAATTTATTGCCACGGTAACTGTCTTTGTTTATCAGAACAAACAGTGGACTGGTGGGTATCGGACCATTGTCCTTATTCATACTACTGTTACACTTAATGATTTCTAAACTTTCAAAAACATCCAACTGTCTACTGTTTATTACATTTCTAATTAATTTTAAATTATTTATGTCTATCCTATGATTGTTGTCAAAAGCGTGTTGGGCAACACAAGATTTTTCAGTTCTGCCATATTTCAAATGAGCCATAATATGTTCTTTAAATCTAGTCAAAATAGGTCTTTTTGTTTGCACACAATCACAATTTTGATCACAATCTTTACAACTTATTTCGTATATTCCTGACTTTTCGTTATTGTCCATTTTGTCTTTGAGGTTACCAAAAGCGTCTGTAGTTTATTTTCAGAATTATAAACCGAATTGATATTAATATTTTTAAACATTTTATCTAGTCCGCGGGTGAATTTAGGTTCATATGGTAACGAAGCAAATTTCGAATTGTCAGTATCTCTACGAAAAAGTCGTGGAATTGTACAGGGTTCTCTTAAATGTATGCTTCCTTATTAGCTTATCTATTAAATGGACTGAGTAACCGTTATTCTTAGCTATATTCTTAATTAATTGTTTCTCATGTTCAAACCTCTTTTTACTGAGGGTGAAATTTAACAAACGGTGAATTAGAAAATTAAAACTTGCCAAAAGGGTGGTGTGAATCGTTGGGAATATATCTAAGCGTCGCGGTTTCTTTCCTATATACATTAAACTCTAACTTATTTTCACTATTTCTAATAACTAATACATCTAAAATTTGCCTATTGCACAAACAAGTTTTTCAGTAAAAAATTCTAGTGAATTCAATTGACAATATAAAAAATATCCAATTGCAAGAAGGTGAAATTTTGGTCTCGTTTGATGTATTCTCATTTTTTCCAAGTGCCCCAATCCCGCAAACTTTGAACTACCTCAGGGAATTATTCGAATTAAGTAGTTTAGACGATAACATTGTTAAGGAGTACATTCGGCTTACTAGTATATGTATGAATCAAAATTGTTTTCAGTATAATGGTGAATATTTTCAACAACATGAGGGAACGGCAATGGGTAACTCCGTGTCACCTTTCATTGCAAATCTTTTTATGAGTAAATTTGAGACAGAAGTAAAAGATAAATTCGAGTAATTCCCTAGAGTTTGGTTCAGGTATGATATTTGATACAACAACAATTAGTTTAGATAATCTTGTTGCCAAATTAAATAACCGTTTCCCTACCATAAAATTTACATATGAAGTGGAACACAATGTACAGCTACCATTTTTAGATGTATGAGTTATTAGAAGTAGTGAAAATAAGTTAGAGTTTGATGGATATAGGAAAGAAACCGCGACTCTTAGATATATTCCCAACGATTCACACCACCCTTTTCAACATAAGATGGCAAGTTTTAATTTTCTAATTCACCGTTTGTTAAATTTCTCCTTCAGTAAAGAGAGGTTTGAACATCAGAAACAATTAATTAAGAATATAGCTAAGAAAAACGGTTACTCAGTCAATTTAATAGATACGTTAATAAGGAAGCATAAATTTAAGAGAGACCCTGCACAATTCCACGACTTTTCGTAGAGATACTGATAATTCTAAATTTGCTTCGTTACCATATGAACCTAAATTCACCCGCGGACTAGATACAATTTTTAAAAATATTAATATTAATTTGGTTTATAATTCTAAAAATAAACTACAGACGCTTTTGGGTATCCCCAAAGACAAAATCGACATTAACGAAAAGTCAGGAATATACGAAATAAGTGGTAAAGATTGGAATCAAAAGTATATTGGGCAAACAAAAAGATCTATTTTGACTAGATTTAAAGAACACATGGCTCATTTGAAATATGGCAACTGAAAAATCTTGTGTTGCCCAACACGCTTTTGACAACAACCATAGGATAGACATAAATAATTTAAAATTAATTAGTAATGTAACAAACAGTAGACAGTTGGATGCTTTTGTAAGTTTAGAAATCATTAAGTGTAACAATAGTATGAATAAGGACAGTGGTCCGATACCCACCAGTCCACTGTTTGCTCTGATAAACAAAGACAGTTACGGTTCAGTGAAACGTGGCAATAAATTTAGTATAAATAGTGCGTGTAGGCTAGAATTTAGTTTTAATCTTCTCCTGAAGATGCCAACTTGGTTAGCGAAACGCGCGTCAAGAAAAGTGTAGTAGTTCGGTGTTTCCTGGAAAAAGTCGAGTGTTTTGTTTTTTTAGTTACTCTTAATTTAAAATGCAATACTTTACCTCAAAAACCGGAAATCAACATGTTAGATAGCCTTCAGATGAGGTCATATCAAAGTGTTGACGTACCTGTAACTTTGGCAAACATTTCATACACAGATTACAGGCAAACTATATCTAAATATAGAACAAATATATAAAACAAACAGTAAAGAAAATTTATAAGTTGAGAAGCTTATTGAAAGGTAGATTGGGCAAAAAAGATCGATTTTAACTTGACACAAGGAACATAAGTAGGTTTAACATTAGTTAGGAACGAACATAAGACAATTTGTTCGGGTTTTTCTCTGGATGATTTTAATAGACGATTAGTTAAGTGTTCTTGTATTTTCAGTTTCCTTATTTCAAGTAAATTCTGTTTCAGCTTAAAACAGAATATTCAAAACATTAAGACCAAGTTTAATTTATATGAATAGTCAACTCGTCAGCTGCAAATATGATTATGCACTTCGCATATTTATATCTTGGTTACTTCTGGGAGATGAAAGTTAAATGTGCTTTGAATACATTACGTTCATGTTATCTTTAGAAACGAAGTGACCCAGAGTGATAACTGTAGTAGAAGGGCAATAGCTCTTGCAGTTCTATTACTAACTAATAGAATCGCTTTGATTTTGCACCCACATTTGAACATGTTTGTTTTGTTAAATCTTTATGGCAATATTATTATCTTAATCTCCAATACACTACAGGTAAAAAAATGAATATATCTGACATCCATTTAAAAAGCTATATATCAAAAGGAAATCACCGTGACAAATTGCTTCACAGTCAATTTTATTTTTTCCTCTTAAACAAGGTAGGTAAGTTTACCAACTTACCACATCAACCAAATGTAGTATGCAGAGCGAAGCATGTTGATCCACAAGTTGATTTTAGGTATTGACATAACGTATGTCCTAAAAAGTTTTGGCACAAAATTCATGAACGTAAATCTTAACAATAATGAAATAATATCAAGTCGTCTTTGGTAACAAAAGATTGTTACTTTGTCGACTGTCAGTCGACGGTTATTTATTTTAAAGTTTATGCTTTCAAATGTCGTATAAATTAGAAATAAGAAAAAGTATCTATAACTTAGTAGGGCGGGTACCCAAAGCTGAAATATTTCGAATATTCGAGAATGAAAATATTTCTCGCAGAACCATTTATCGAACAATAGCGGAGTGCGAGCAGGGAATACCTTGTTTGAACCTTCCAAAAAGTGGAAGACCACGAGTATTTACTGCACAGAGGAAGGGCGGTTGGTAAGAAGAGCAAGAAACCAAGTTGGGATGTCATCAAGGAGACTGGCTCGTCAATATGACACTTCTAAGAGTACGGTATCGTTGACATTGAAGAGTAATGGTCTGAAATTGCGAAAAAGACGTAAGTGCCCCAAATACACTCAAGGGCAACTTCTACGTATACCAAGATGCTGCCGTCAACTGAGACGGGTCTACTTTGCCGATGGCAAGAGCATTATTTTAGACGACGAAAAGTATTTCACATTGGCTAACTCCGAAATGAAAGGAAATGATGGGTTTTATACAAATAACCTAGAGGGAATGCCCTGACAATGTAAAGTTTAAGGCTAAAGCAAATTTTGCCGATAAATCTGGTGCGCAATTTCTAACAGGGGCATATCCCGACCTTTTGTGGGAAGAGTGAGAGGCGAAGCTTTAAACAGTCAGGGGTATATTGAGAACTGTCTTTCCAAATTGCTCCAGTTTGTCCAAGGACATCATGCTGAGGATCTCATGTTTTGGCCAGACTTAGCATCGTGTCATTACTCTAGAGATACCCAAAACTGGCTTCGTCACACCGCATACCTTTTGTTCCTAAAAACGCTAATCCTCCTAACTTGCCTCAGGCTCGCCCAATAGAGGATTTTTGGGCTTTATTGTCGCGGAAAGTTTATGACAGAGGTTGGGAAGCCCAAAACGAAGAGAACTAAGACGTCGAATTTTTGAAAAATTGAGAGAAATTGATTTGAAATCCGTCCAGGGCCTCATGAGAGACATCCGAAGAAAGTTGCGTCTGGTAGAGGAGTATGGGCCGCTTCACATAATTTGATAGTATAGTTTAGTTAAGCATTAAGATGTAGTTTATGATAAATAATTGTTGTTTCAATAAATCTGTTTGTTAAAAAAACTGCTATAAATATTTTGTGCCAGAACTTTTAGGGCATACGTTATTATTATGATTTAACCAAAATAGACTATGGGCTATTGTCTATAAAACAGTTTTAAAATGATTGAGAATTAAGCATATTAGACGCAAACTGCATGTAGTGAATTTTTAAACCACTCTTACGAATCTGAGATCAAATTGTGAAAATTCAAAATGGCGGATCTCATATGATGAAAATTAAAAATATGTGCGAATCTGAAAAGCTATATGAAGTCACTGAAATAAGAAATCTGAAAACAAATTTTGAAAATTCGAAATGGCGGATCCAATATGAGGGTAAAAACTAAAAATTTGTGCGAACCTGGATGAAAAGCTATATATAGACGTAATTTAAAGTAGTGGATCCACCAAAGACCTTGTATATAAAATGTGGAATGGTTTGATGTAGAATTGAAAAAATTAGAAATTTCACCCCTATTTTTCACCCCCTCGGGAGGCAGATCACAAAATATCTGTTGCAATCGAATTAGAGACACAAAAAACCCTTGCATAATATGGTTTGGTGCAGAATCAATTCAGTGACTGAAAAAACCCGTATATACTAAGTAATATATGATTTCGTAAATTATTCGAGGGTGTCAGTTTTGGCATGAAGTGGAAAAAACTGTACCAGTGAACCGTTTAAAAATATTTTATACATTAAAACGATTTTTTTTAATATTAAAAAAAAGGCAAAAACTAAATTTCAACAACTTAGAAGCCTTGGTTCAGTACCAGGAAGTAAATATAAAGCAGTTTGAATATTTAAATAAATGTTAAATTATAATTAATTTCATTGTTAACTAATAATTATTGAAATTTAATATTTTGCGGTTTTCAATTGTCATTAATTCACAAACGAATCATTTTAGACCATAAGTAGGTATATTTTAGATCTTTTAGAGTTGGCTGTTGTTACAGAACCCAAAAGTAGAAAAAACATAGGTCGTTCTATTTTAAAAAAGATCGATGAAGTAATGTAAAAGAAAGTGGTGATACTACTTCTAAATATAGCAAACGATGTGCAATTGAAAAAATGACCTCTCCGATTGACCTGTGCAAAGACTTTTCCAAAATATATTTAGTTTGGGAAATATTGCATTTATACATACCTTTATGACCTCACTGTATCATAATTTAGCTACAATTCAAAATGGTCTTCAGTAACATTAATTTCTTCATCCACAACGATTCTTCGTCATCTCCTCTTAAGATGCCTTCTTCCATATATTTTGTTCATAAATTCGAATAGTTGTCTCGTTATAAAATTAATAGAAGTATTTAGTAGATAAATTCATGCAAAATTGTAGGAAAATATTGATTTATATCATTTAGAAAACAATGAAACCAAGTATTAAAAGTAACTGTAAAATGCTGGTCTAAAACTATTACTACCTCTTTATTATAGTGGATACTTTAATAATCTCTGCCGTTGAGCAAAATAAAATCGATTTATTTCAGTTCGGTTTACAAAGCATCGCGCAATCATTAAGTTTGACGCATCAAAAACACGACGGACTGAAATCAATTTGTCTGGATGTCCTTTTCGGACTGTCGAACAGTGCTGACAAAACCCCGCCCGGTCATTTGCTCTAATGTGAACGTACTTTCTTGTGGTCAGATTTTTCTCTCCGGCACGTCCTTGAGATATATGGCGTTTTGAGTTAAAAACTAAAAAGGCGGAAACCGGTCCAACGTTTTATTTGAAACGAATAAAAACCGATTAGTACGTGCTTTCCAAGGGATTTGCGGAATCCAAAGACCCAGTTATATGTGCGATGTTACAGCAGTAACACATTTGTAGAATATCCCTATTCGACTAAAGTGTTCTATACAGGCGTACTCGGGAAAAGTGTGCACTCCTTAGATAAGTAATTGATGTCGAGAAGTTTCGTTTAGGACGCGAAAGGGATGTCATTAACAAGAGAAGAAGTAACATAATGGATTTAATTGAGAAGTACTGAATTTACAAACGGATTTTTACGGAATTTAAAACAAGGAAATATCCTCGTTCAAGGAAGTAGACACAATTTATGCTGAGTAAATTTAACTTTAGTCTCAAACATTCGAGCTTTTATTTAAATTACTTTCAAAAGCATAACTCTATCTAAAACTTGAATAATAAACCGTTATTGGGTTATTATCTCATAACTTATTATTTCAATAATAAATAATTGTGAAAAGTGTACCATGTTATATTATACTGGGTTATCACTAGGATTCGGAACGTGTGCTGTAACGCAGGGCCGGATTCGTAATCCATCATGTTATTGACGGATGATGACAAATGAGAGATCAATAAGACAAGAGTAAAAATGTGTTAATAATGTATGAACTTACCTATTGCTTGTGTCATTCAGAAATAAATATTTCTGCATTTATTCTCAATAAACGTGAGCAATTCGGCCTGTATACATGTTTTGTAGAGAAAATGATTGTTCCACATCTACTGAAGTTAAAAGTGCGAATTCCAAATAGTGCAGATGGACAGAGGACGACGCACCACGCACATTATTTTCACGAATGTTGCATAGTGTCCTGTTACTATCTGTTAACATATCCAATTTCGTTAACATCACCTGTCACAGACAACGTGTCTGAAACACAGAAAATGCTAGTCTCTAGTTTAGTAATTGCTGCAATCAACATTCCAAAATGCGCCACTATGTCACCCAATTTTTTGTAAATATTTGGTTGCTGAAATTGCCACTAACTTCGTTGCGTGGCACGTGACTCGCTAGCCTCTAATTGTAACACAAATGAAGGGGTTAGAATAGAAAAGGTATAAGTACAATTTTTTAAAATTATGGAAATGGATGGAATTATGGATAAAATTTATTGGAATAAAAATGGTGCAAGTGATTTTAAATACATTTATCGATATATATTGCGTAGTAGAAAAATCTGGTAAACGAAAGTACAGATTTGTTGGCATAAAAAGGATACATATGCAATCGTACCCCTTTTATTCCAACCCACAATATACTAAACAATTACTGAGTTTCAACCGATCCAATAATACCTATGTATTCTTTTCTGTTTTGTGCTATATAAACACGTAATGGAAAGTGATGAAGAAATAGAAAGTACTTAAGGCAAGTTGCTGTGTCATATCTCTTATTATGTTACAATAAATAAAAATACAATAACCAACAAAATCTGATGAACGCTAAATTTAAAAAAAAGTTACTCAACTCGAAGAAATACACCATACATTTTTGGAGCCGGGCCACACATACATGGAGTGTAACAGGTCATTTGGACTAATAGAAAAATGTAAAAGGAAATTTCCGCAAGTATTTACACCACAAGATTGAAGTAATGTAATACGATCAGCTTCTAAACGCTTCAAGATACGAGAAAAGAAGATTTTTATTCATTTGCTCATCTCAATTCCACAATAGGCGATCCAAAAAAGGACATAAAGAAACAAAACTTAAGAGAAACTTCCGAGACATATGCTTTCCAGTTTAAGATTACTATTGATGATGATTTTCCTTTTACAACATGCGAGTGCTCTTTTTTGGGTAATGGCCGACCACCAAGAGATTTGCAGAAAATATTTTGCTCAAAAGTTGAATGAAAATCCTATTAATATTTCAGTAGAAAAATGGAAAAATTTTGCAAACACTTCTAGAATATATACCACCTGTATATCATAGCTTTTATAAAGATCTGAAGCATGGAAGTAAGAAAACTCAAACCAAAGGCAAGAAAACAAGAAATCAAACTTCCAAAACCACTGCTTCTACGTCAAAAAATACACAGAATGATGCTTGTTTCGGTCATACGGATTCTGAGTTTGACGACGACGTGGATGATATACCTATACTGAACTCTGATTATGA
>JAPWTK010001033.1:0-99718 GCA_029963805.1 Aromia moschata | reverse complement strand
TCTGTACTGACATTTAAAATTCATTTTATTAAACATGTCTCCTGTGCGATCACTGTACAGCACAGGTGGTCAGTTATTGCAGATTGTGTATTTGTCAGATATTACTATTTTATAATTGAATGGTCATGATAATTATCTATCATTTTTTGCTTTGTAAATTGCATTTATATCAAAAATAACGATGAAACACTGCTTGTGAGTAATTTTTAAATAGTACAGTACACGAAGAGTAGTTTTGACCATGGATTACGCACAACGAACGTACTACGAGGTAGAACGACCATACCGGAGAGATATATGAGATACCCATTAATAAACAATAACAGACGGCACTTCTCGAAGCGTTCACGGTTGCGGCTACGAATGAAATGAGTACACTTTTAGGTATTTTCAACTGTGACCGAGGGCAATCCTATTGTTGGTGCATTGTAGGTATAACTCAAAATAAAACTTTGCATTTACCTGCAAATATAAAAAGAAATTAAAACGTAAAATTTTTATATGTCCAATGTTAAAGTTTTTATATTACTATTGTTGGTAATCAAAATTAAATAAACTCTATATTAAACTACTTGCAATAAAGCAATTTACTTGTGACTTCAGGGCAACTAAATGATCGAGTGTAAGCATCCTAAATATTTTTTACATGCAGTATGCGTTCGTTGAATCCGAATCCGAGTTAGTTGATGTCGTGGCTTCTGTGATGTAACGTTAGGTCATGCCATTTTCGAGACTGTCGCACAGTGGGGCAAAATGCTAATCTAGGAGTGCAAAGATCGAAAAACGAAATATAGATAGATCTTTGCTAGTATCTTTAATGTCAATATAAATGTCCGAAGATAACTGAAACCTATATTTTTACTTTTGAAATTGATTATTTTAAAGCAAGGCAAGCGATGGAAACTATTAGGTTGAGCATAACGTCAAAATAGGGCATGACTTTTTCGCTTCCTATCTAACGTTTAAAAGCTTAATATGAGATTCTATTTGTAATAACTGCATCCACATAATATATAAAAACATAAAATTCAAAAGATACATTTTTCTGAAATTTTAACATATTTATTTCGAGAGGGTTTGTGTAAATTAATTGTCTATGTTTATTTTTTAAAGAAATACTTAGTAAATTCGCATGTATTCACGTTATTTTTTACACAAATATCAAGAATGAGGTGTATAGCTTTTGTTTTTACCAAATATGAGTGCAGCCAACTGCAGCTGAAAAAGTTCTTTAATTTTTTAATGGCGGCGAAAATTTGTTTAACAATTTACTATTCACATTGGTTCCATTAATTTCCGCAATCATGTGTATCTACTAAAAAAAGCTTCGGAAAAAGAACAATATCGATTTCGAAGATGATGACGTTGAAAAAGAAATGAAAACATTCAGTTCAGCTCAGTTCAGAACAGAGTCTACGTAAGATTCAGAAAATTTTTGGGAGCAAATCGAATTTTTTCATACACTTTGTAAAAAAAGTTGTTTTGTAACTAATAACAATTTTCAACTTAAATTATTATAGCTTCCATTAGACCTCCATTTAATTCGATACACTTTTCATATCGTTTTGTACATTCTTTTACTATTTATAAATAAAGCGCTCTAATCTCCGCATATACTTTCCTTATTCTGGTGCATACATTTTCCCAGTTACCGGGTCGTGTTTCATAAACCTCAGCCTTAATAAAACTCCATAACAAAAAATCAAGGGGGATTAGGTCCGGACATCGGGGCGGCCACCCAATTAATTAGCTGTTTCGACCTATCCAATGAAAATTCTCGTTAAGCCTTTCCTGACTTCTGCAAGAAATTTAGGAATTGTTCACTGTTTTACATATATATTCTTGTAATTTAATTATGTTTCTTTTGAACAGAAAATAATATAAAAATAATGTAAACAAAGGGCATACCCCCATAAGTATGGTGAAATGCCGCCCCTTTTTTTTTATTTTCTTCGCATGATGCAATTGTTTCTTAGGGCTAATTATGAAAGGTAGACCGAATTTTAAGCCCAAAAAATTTTCCTCTCAGCTAGGTATGGAAAAAACCCTGTTTTTTACGGTTTATTTTTTTCTCGGGTTTTAACTGTCGAAAAAATCTGAAAAAATTCATGAGTACAGAAAATATTTATTTTTGTAAAATTAAGGTCATTCAAGGTCATTTTGACCTCCAAAAAAATTATTCAAACTTTAAAAATCCCATATCTTTTAACCAAAAAAAGCTTCAGGCTCAGATTTTTAATATGTTATATTTTTAACTGTTTTTTACTACCTCAAATTTTTTCATATTTTTTTGAGTGGTGGGTCATGCCCAAAAGTGCGAAAAATCAATTTTTTGTCCGTGAAAATACTTAAAACGGCTCATCATTTTATAGTGTCCTAATTTTTTTCTTGCACTAAAAGGACTGAAATGACTTCAAACAATTAAAAAAATATGTTCACTAAAAATTTAAGAATAAAAATTCCACTTATTATCGAAACTAGTAGTTTTTATATTTTTCCTACATCCTGTTAAAAATGCAGCTTTTGTGCTCTACGTTCTGTCATCAATATCGTTCAAATTTAATAGTAAATAATACAAAAATGAATGTACTTATTAAACAAAAATATTACAAACTTTACGTTGCTGTAACAATACTCTCACTGTCACTACAATATTGCCACAGTGTGGGTGTTTTGCACCACATGTGTAAATATTGGGATGTGCCGACTGCATAGGTACGTTTGTCGAGGTCCAAGGGGATGAAAATATACAGATATTATAGAATAGTGAGTTGGGGTGCTTTAAGGGCGGTGCGGTTGTTCAGTAGAACCGGCAATTACCTCTAACATAATGCACACAATAGGTCACCTACAGCTTATTTTTACTTACTGTTATACAAAAGGTGCCGCTCTTTGCACAGATATTGAGATGAGAAGAGAAGATTATCTTTTCTGGAGATTTCTGTAACCTATACCGCTCTGTGTTGTTTTGGCAATTGTTGGGGAGTGTATATGTATCCTGGAGTGGGTACTGGAACCTTCGGCATAGAAATACAAAACTGGACGTGTTTTGTTTCTATTAAGGTTACATTCTTTTAAAGATGTTTTAACTGCAGTTGTCATTTTTAGCAAAGGATTTTTTTGATAATTACTTGTAAGGACCACTGTTAATTAAATGGTCTACTCTTAAAATAATCACTTTTGTCTAAGATAACCTTATTTCCCTTGTCAACTTTTAAATAAAAACAATCCTTCTCTCGTAATTGTTTGAAAATGTGTTTGTCTTTCTTAGAATTTAGAAAGCAGACAGATCCGGGCGGCGGGCCATAACCGGACGCGTCATACTACGTACTACTTGTATGTGCAAAAACAAAATTCGTGAAAACAATAAACTGCTGCAATTTAGAAAGAGATGTGTTAAACTTACCCTGATATTTACGTTGAGATGTGTGAAAACGTTGTGGGCTGCCGCGCTGTTTAGCCGGCTTTACTAATTACCCTTAACCTTACCTTATTACCCCTACACTGAGATAAGAATTACAATTGTGAAATCCAGTAATACCTAAATTATACTGTTTACCAAAAATATATAAACCAGGAAAATCTGTAAGACCAATTGTCTCAGTGATGGGATCCCTAACTTATAATTTGTCCAAATGGTTAACGAACGAGTTCGAAAATTAGCCTATTGCACAAACAAGTTTTTCTGTTAAAAATTCTAGTTCGGGTTCATTAACAATATTAAAAATATCCAGTTGCAAGAAGGTAACATTTTGGTCTCGTTTTATGTATGCTCATTGTTTCCAAGTGTCCCAATCCCGCAAACTTTGGATTACCTGAGGGGATTACTCGAATTAAATGGTTTAGACTATAAAATGATTAAGGAATACATTCGGTTTACTAGTATTTGTATGAATCAAAATTGTTTTCAGTATAATCGTGAATACTTTCAACAACATGAGGGAACGACAATGGGTAACTCCTTGTCACTTTTCATTGCAAATCTTTTTATGAGTAAATTTGAAACAGAATGAAAAGATAAATTTGAGTATTTCTCTACAGTCTGGTCCAGGTACGTGGACGATATCTTCGCGGTATTTGATACAAAAGCAATTAGTTTAGATAATTTTGTTGATAAATTAAATAACCGTTTCCTTACCAAAAAATTTACATATGAAATGGAACACAATGAACAGCCACCATTTTTAGATGCATTAGTTGTTAGAGATAGTGAAAATAAGTTAGAATTTGATGTATATAGGAAAGAAACCGCGACTCTTAGATATATTCCCAACGATTCACACCACCCTTTTCAACAAAATGGCAAGTTTTAATTTTCTAATTCACCGTTTTGTAAGTTTCCCCCTCAGTAAAGAGAGGTTTGAGCATGAGAAAAAATTAACTAAGAATATACGAGTATCTAAGAAAAACGGTTACTTACAATCAGTCCATTTAATAGATACGTTAATAAGGAAAATAATAAGGAAGGAAATAAATTTAAGAGAACCCTGTACAATTCCAGGACTTTTCGTAGAGATACTGACAATTCGCAATTTGTTTCGTTACTATATGAACCTAAATTCACCCACGGGCTAGATAAAGTTTTAAAAAATATTGGTATCAATTTGGTTTATAATTCTAAAAATAAACTACAGAGGCTTTTGGGCAACCCCAAAGGCAAAATCGACAATAACGAAAAGTCAGAAATATACGAAATAAGTTGTAAGGACTGTGATCAAAAGTATATTGGGCAAACAAAAAGATCTATTTTGACTAGATTTAAAGAACACATGGCTCATTTGAAATTTGGCAGAACGGAAAAATCTTGTGTTGCCCAACACGCTTTTGACAACAACCATAGTAAAGATATAAATAATTTAAAATTAATTAGAAATGTAATAAACAATAGATGCTTTTGAAAGTTTAGACATCATTAAGTGTAACATTACTATGAATAAGGACAATGGTCCGATACCCACCAGTCTACTGTTTGCTCTGATAAACAAAGACATATGTTACCATGGCAACAAGTAAGCGATGAACCATGGCAACAAGTGAGCGCAAGTATAGATAGCGCAAGTGTGTAGATTAGAATTTAGTTTTAATCTTCTTCTGAAGATGCCATCTTAGTTGAAGAAATGCGCGTCGAGAGCGTAGTTCGGTGTTTCGTGGAAAACGTCCATTTTTTTCCCAGCAGAAAAACTGATTTGTTTATTCAAGATTATTTTTTTCAGTATTTATCTAATAAATATTTATTTGGATTACATAATATCTGTTTAAGATGAATATATTTCAAAAGTAATTAACTAATAAAGATCTACATTTTTATTATTATTTTGAGAGCTGAACGCAAATCCTTTAGTGAAATAGAGTGTTCCTAGTTATTGTTTTAATTTTTATGCGAAAAAATAGATGTTTGTGTATTATTTGAATAAAAATTTCAAAATATTTTTGCGAGCACTCGATATAAAAAATTAAAAAAACTATGTGCGAGTTTTACTAAAATGAATTATTTAGTATATTTCATTTACTAAAATGAAATATACTAAAATGAAACTACGAATTTACAGAAACATATTGCAAAATGAATTATCATTTATGGAATATTACAATACAGTTTTCTAAATGTGTCGTTTTTGATCGAAAACTGTAAAGTTATTGGGTATATGTAGGATATTATTCTCGAAATGTCTTTAAAATGCCCGTACAATCCAAAAATATAAGAATATACGAGGGGGTACCCAAAAGTAACCGGAACAGCATTGCCGTGGGCGGAGCTTGTGTAGTACGCATTTCTGCCGCTAGGCGTGTATAGCGCAACTCATTGCCAGTTCAGTGCAGCCTGTGTTGTCGACCTGGCTGGTTCTGTTTATATGCAGTGATTGTTTTTGCTAGCGCTGTTTTGTTCTTGTTTCGTTTTTTATGATGGCAAGTTTAAGTGAACAATATGCACCTGTGAAATTTTGTTTTCTACTCGGTAAAAATGCTGCTGAAACTGTTTTAATGTCGAAAACAGCTTACAAGCATGACGCTATGGGAAAAACTCAAGTGTACGAGTGATTTGCTCGGTTTAAAAATGGCGACATGTCGATTGATGACAAATCTCGTTCTGGACGTCTATCAACTGCCCGAAACGACGAAAAATTCAAGAGCTTGTGCTCACAGACCGTCGACAGACAATTGATCAACTGTCAGAGATTAGTGGGTTACGGAGCTCGGTTTAGCGAATTTTAACCGAAGATTTGGGAATGAAAAGGGTTGGTGCCAAGTTTGTTTCTCGGACTCTGACTGACAATCAAAAATAATGGCGAGTTGAAATATGTCGTGCTTTGAAACAACAGCTTGAAACTGATCCAGATTTTATGTCAAAGGTCATCTCATTATTGGTGATGAGTCATGGTGTTATGGTTACGACCCAGAAACAAAGCAACAGTCAAGCGAATGGAAAAGGCCATTGTCACTCCGTTCAAAAAAATGTTGTCAAGTCAAATCAAACATCAAAACAATGCGGATTTGCTTTTTTGATGCCAAGGGTGTAGATCATTCAGAGTTTGTTCCCCCAGGTCAGACCGTCAATCAAACCTTTTATTTGGAAGTTTTAAGAAGATGCGCAACAGTGTTCGTCGAAAAAGACCCGATTTGTGGCAGAAAGGAGACTGGTTCTTCCACCACTACAATGCACCTGCACACACAGCCATCTCTGTTCGCCAGTTTTTGACTGAAAATGGCATGGTTCCGCTGTCCCACGCACCTTACCCTCCTGACCTGGCTCCATGCGACTTTTTCTTATTTCCATGCATGAAAAGGGGCATGAAAGGACACCGATGTGACAACATTGAAGAGGTCAAGAAAAAAACAAGGGAGGAGCTGTCAGCCACTTCTAAAGATGACTACAAAAACAGTGGAAGCACCGGTGGGACAAATGTATTAGTTGTAATGGAGAGTATTTTGAAGGGGATACGGTTGTTTTGTAAAAAAGTTGAAAATATGTAGCTTTTAAAAAATAATTCCGGTTATTTTTGTGTACCCCCTCGTTTAGGTTGTTCCTAATGAGAACTTTAAACACCTTGGAACTATAAAATATAATTTTATTGTGGTGATACACTTTTCCAATTGTTATACAAATATCACTGCGGAGGTGGTAGAAATTAGTGATCTGAGAAAATTTTTGCTTACAGTGTCTTGTACTAACCGAATTATTTTTTTCTTCTGTATACAAAAATCCACCGCAAAGGAAACACCCCGATTATAAGGAGCCATTCAGAATTACAAACCATAATTAATAAGTTCTCCTTTACTATTCTTCCTTGCTTGGCTTATACCTGTGTCCCTATAGTATCGAAAAAAGGGAACCACATGTGTTATATTTAGTTTAAAAAAAGTAAGATAAAATCGATATACGCTTCCACATAAAAAAGGGAATGTATATAGCATATAAACTATAATCGTCGGTATCTTTGAGCTTTTAAAATTTCATGTAGAAGAATAAAACTTCAGTAAGCTAAAGAAAGGACGAGGATTTTACATTATAGGGATTACTGGTACAGGTATCGAGCCGCGCCAATATTGCGGCTTCGGGATTTAAAAAGATTGTTGCGGCTTATCTGGACTTATAGAAAGCACTTATATTCTTTCAGATATATATTTTCAGATCTATCCCAAGTTATTCTTTACTGCGTTTCGTAAAAGCTAACGCTTATAGCAAAATTATTATCTTAATTGATATACTGTTTTGTAAAGAACTTGAACATATTACCACAATAGGTAGTTACTTAGTTAGTTATTATTAACGTTAGTATAGTAAAAAATATATACATAAATAAAGTTATCACCAATATCCAACATTGGGATATTAAGCAGTAAAATAAAGAGCCAATCAAAAAAAATATTATCAAATCTGGCTAGCAACGAGAAAAATGGAAATACCGAATATGTCGAAGCTCGACGCCAAACTGTGTGCTTGGCAAACTTTTGACAAGTGGCTGTCACAATTATAAAATAAATAATGACTGCCACATAATGTAACAGCCTTGACAATTAAATAAGTTATAACTTAAGATTAAGAATAGAAATACGTCTTTTTTTGCTCGGTCAACTTTGATTATGCTATTTTTTGGATGGCTTGTTATAAAATATAAAATATATAAATATATAAAATTCCTAAACAAGAACAAACAGTAGACACATTTAAAAAAAAAATTTATAAAAAAATAATACACTTAAATCATAAAAAACACTACATACGAGGTGTGTAAATTAAGTAATGAGTAAAGCTGGCTAAACAGCGCGGCGGCCCACAAAGTTTTTACACATCTCAACGTAAATATCACGGTAAGTTTAACCCATATCTTTATAAATTGCACAGTTTATTGTTTTCATTAATTTTGTTTTCGCACATACAAGTAGTAAGTAGTATGACGCGTACGAGTATGGCCCGCCGCGCCGCCCGGATTTGCTGGCTTTAGTAACGAGACTGGCAACGTAGCTCCCGATCTAGCAACACTGCGGTCACGGGACATGGAAGGACGGTAAATTAACATGCACCTTTAGTACAAGTTTGAACTTGTTAGTACAGTACAAGTTTGAACTTGTTAGAGTCATTTGTTTGTTCTTTCTGGCTGTTGTCCTAAACCGGGTTTTTCCAGTGCGTTTTAAAAATGAGTGACATTCAATTTGAGCAACGGTGTGCTAGCAGGTTTTGTTTCAGAGTTGCACACAGCGCAACGGATACTTTTGCAGAACTTCAACACGCGTACGGAGACAGTGTTTTTTCAAGAGCCTAGGTTTTTTGGTGATTTAAGGCATTCTCAAAGGGAAGAGAGTCGATTGAAGAGGAACCACGCAGCGGAAGGCTTTCATCTTCAAGAAAAAATGTCGATAAAATACGGGATCTTGTGCGTTCAGATCGTTGATTGACGACAATAATCATCGGAGAAGAGTTAAATTTGAATCACACCACTGTTCATCAGATTTTGACTAAAGAATTGGTGACGGGGATGAGAGAATTCTGCGCAAAAATGGTTCCCAAAAACCCTTCGCAGGAACAAAAGGATATCAGGAGAGAAAGGTGGGTTCACTTTTTGGAATCGATTGAAAATGATCCCCATTTTATGGAACATGTCAGTACTGGTGATGAGACTTGGGTGTTTGAGTACTGAGGGAATTGGCCACAAAGCGTATGTGCCTTCAGGCCAAACAGTAAATCAACACTTTTACAGAGAGGTTCTTGGAAAACTTCGAAAAAGGGTCATGCGTGTGAGACCAAACATCAAGAACAACTGGATGTTGCATCACGACAATGTACCTTGTCACACAGCCATTTCAGTAAACGAGTTTTTAAACTAGTAAAAAAATTCCCGTGGCTCCTCAGCCTCCTTATTCGCCTGAATTGAGTCCTTGAGATTTTTTTCTATTTCCGAGATTGAAAAATTACGGGACGTCATTTTGGAGACTATAGAAAACATTCAAACGGCTGTAATCGAACAAGTGAAGGCTATTCCAGTATATAAGTTCCAGCACTGCTATGAGGAATGAAAGAACCGTCTCCAGCGTTGTGTGGCTTCCCAAGGAAGTTATTTTGAAGGAGACAATACTGAATTGTAATTCTATTCGAATAAAAAAATGAAAAAACAGTTTCATTACTTAATTTACACACCTCGTCATACAAGTATTTATACTTCATCATTCAAGTATTCGTCTATTATGAAATAATCTCAACAATCATATAGGAAGTTACAAAAGCATATGTATTTTTCCATCAATGGCGGCTAGTGGAATTTAAAATTGTCGTAGGTACTTCCGTAACGAAGTATGGAATCCACATAAAAATTTAGGGGTTGATTACTAGACTTAACTAGGGTTATAATAGCAAAAAAACTTCAAACGAAATTCTGCTGATAAAAGAAGACAATAAAAAAACGTGCGCCCCACGTCCATCAGAAGATCTTGGAAACGTTTGCAAAATATTTGCGAAATATTTTTTTCACAATTACGTGAAAAAAAGTGAAATTAAAAACTTTTAACTTATTATTTTCGCAAAATTTTCGTTTTGCTTAAATATATTGTAAAATCTGTTGTGAAATCTCAAAAACGAAATACTGGTGTGAAATAACAATTCATATTACCAAACATTTGAAAATCTCGAAATTTTGACTTGTATAAAAAGTTTGAAACTTTTTTCCAAAGGTTTGATCTTTTGATACTACAACCTTTTATTTAGGTCTAGTAATCACACTCTAAAATATGATGTGGGTCCCATGCTTCGCTATGAAAATACGAGAACTTCAAATTTCATCAGCCGCCACTGTTCTCTATATTTTTTTGCTTTTAGGCACATCTATTTGTAGGGCGGTTTACTTTTAAAAGGATACAATTGGTACTATGTGATTTATAACAAGAGTCGAGAAATTCGCCAATTCTAACAGAACCGTAGGCAAGTAGGTATCAGTGACGTGTTGCTGGAATTAAAAATTCTCCTATTTTCCTAAGGACACATGGAATCACACTGTATAATAGTAAAAAAAACTTTAAACGAAACTTTCAAAAAATGTCTGCTTCACCAGAAAATCTGGGAAACGGCTCGTAAAATATTTACGAAACACTTTTTTCCTTAATTAAGTAAATACAAATTATTTTTAAACACGTTACTTTTTCGAAATCTCGATATCTGTTAATGTTATGGGAATTCTAATTTGTATTTTGTACCAGCATTTCGTTTCTGATATTTTATAACAGGTTTAAGTGTTTATATACGTACATAATTAGATAACTATGGAAACAAAAATTCACTAATATTTTACCAGTCGTTACAAAGATTTTCTGGTGAGCAAGCCGTTCTTCGATTTTTTTTTGCTATTATGGCCTTTTATTTGGGTGTAATAATCACTCCTCAAAATATGATGTGGGGACCAATATTTTCTTAGGAAAATACGAGAATTTTTAATTCCTCCAAATGTCACTGCTACCTGAATATTTTCTGAATGCGGTTCTGTTATGGTCCGCCATTTCTTGACTCTATTCATAACATTTCAAAAACAAGTTTCGAAAGTTTGAAGGATTCGTAGGGTTCCTATCAAACTTGCAGATAAAACGCCTATTTTAGAATAAAACTAGAGAATAGCAAATATGACTCCAGTTTTCTCCTTTCTCTTGTAGACCATAATTTAGATCACCAAGCGAAGGACTATTGAAAAGAAAGTAATCAACACCTTTGAGTATAAGGTGTCCGTGAAACTAATCCTTATCCCATCGACGTTTAAAGTGGACGTAGTTTGCCTCCTATTTTTGTTATAATAGTTCATGACAATTTGACCACATGGTTGAACAGTATTAAAGTTGGTCTGTGCTAAAGCTGGACGTCATTTTCAAACCATGTGCTCAAATTTACAAAGGCATCTAAATTTATAAATATAAAAGGAATTGACTGAAGATTCCTCCAATAAGTGAAAGTAGAAAATATATCAATAGAGCAGGTCTGTTGGACAAATTAATAAAAAAAGGCAGAGATCATTACGATGGTGGTATGATCCTTAAATAATTAGAAAATATTCTTTCATGTAAAGAAAAATGGAAAAATCGATGGTAAGGAAAATATAGAGAATTTCAAAGCTAATAATCCATTCTTAAATCAGGTGGGATCTCTTTGGATCCCTAGGTATTCCTTTTTTTATTACGAATTTGTGGGTTGCCTATAATAAATACATATCTACATAGTTTAAGATTCAACCGGATGATTTCTGTCCTCATAATATTATATAATGCCATGAATGAATGAATAAGAAAAGTGGGCGGGAAAACCCATGCACTTAGGCCGCCTGACGGGCCCATTGTGCACCCACATTCCATGAGTATTCACCCAGGTAAGCCGACCTTTCTAGTAAAGGCGCATATTTTCCTGGGGTGAATTCTCTTAACATCCTCTGGGTTCAGAACACAGTTCCCAAAGTGCCGTTCTCTGACCCTTGCAATTGCAGGGCATTCTGTGAGGATGTGAGATGCAGTCTCCTCATCCTCCATGCACCATCCACATTCAGGATCATCTATGACCCTTATCATGTGGAGGTGTCTTTTAAGGTGATAGTGGCCTGTAGGGTCACCGTTCTAATGTCTCTTCGGTTCATACCTAGCAGACTTTGAGTTAATTTGAGCGAAGGCCCGATAATATGGGTCTTCGCCTGCCTCATACCCGGGGCTTCTTGCCATGACTTTTCGAACTCCTTATTTAGGAGCTCTTTCATGGTTGAAACCCCCATTGAATAGGGGACCCCTAATATAGGTTCAGGTCCTATGGGGTACCCTATTGATCCTACTCTGGCCAGTCTGTCGGCCTCCTCATTTCCCGGGACACCTGAGTGTCCCGGTACCCATGTGAGTATCACTCTATTGCAACTGGCCAGATCATTTAGAATCTTTTTACAGTCAAGGACGAGTCGCGATTTGACCTTGCTGGATTCAATAGCCATCAAGGCCGCTTGACTGTCCGTGCATATTTGAATCGTTCTCCTTTTTGGAGCCGTTTTTAGGACTTCCATCCCGCATGCTAGGATAGCATATATTTCCGCCTGGAAAACGCTAGCATATGACCCGAGGGCAAAAGATAATTTTGTACTCGTGGTTTTGCCATATACTCCCGCTCCGGCCTTATCGCCAATTTTGGAGCCGTCTATCAACCAGATGATCCCATTTTGGCATATAGTATTATTTATGTTATCCCAGTCATCCCTACTAGGGATTTAGATCCCTAGTTTTGGACTAAGACAAATGGTAGGCTCCACACTGTCCTGCAGCATAAGGAGTACTGGACAGTTTTTGGTAGCCTTGTTCCATATTGTAGCTCGCCAGTGGTTTGTTCCTCGCCTATCCGGCCAACGTAATTAAATGAATGTTGGATATTAGAGGTCACCGGATAAAAGTATAGTGCGTAGACAATGAACCATTTAATTATCTCAGTTTTTTTAAATATTTCTGCCGAACCGTCATTCGGCAAAAACGCATTAACGTTTCATGGCAGTGTATTTCTTTTTACATAGCGGTCCAAACCGATCAACCACCGACGAGGTTGTCGAAAAGCCCGTTCGCACTCTACCGACAGACTTCTAATGGTTTCAGTCTGATTCGCGATTTTTTTCCAAATCTTTTGACGTCTCTTCTGACTTTTTGGCTTTAACATTGTCGAAATTATTTCGAAAATAAGGTAATGGAATTTCGAGTTGGGCGTCCCGGTTTCGGAAATGTCACATCGAGTGAAAAGTATCAAGTTCTGTGTGAATCCTGTATAAATGGGATGGCTGTCAAGGATTGGAATATACCTGTAAACGATTTTTTTATGCACTACCTACGTGGAGAGTGAAATATAGGAATAATAACAAAAAATAAATGTCTGTAATTGCCGACATTCCCTACTATAAGATAAAAACTTACTAATAAATACGTACAATTTTTTGCTTGACAATCGAACGACAAAAACGAGCAAGAAGCAAAAAATAAACCTGAAATTTAAGAAGTTGGCCATTATCAGTTTAGTGAAATTACCTAGAAACGTGCTTGTCATTGTAACAATAGTTAACAGTTATCAGTGTTAAACTTTTTGCTTTAGTTTTCGTGTTGCAATTCAGAGAGATGGTTTACCTAACAGAAATACATAAGATAACGATTCTGCAGATGATTGGTTACGGAGACAGAACATGAACGCAGGCCGAAGTTGTTCGCCTATTTCAAGAAAAAATATCCGGTGTTGCCGCCGATATCTCAAGGTACGATAAGTAAAATAGAGAAGCAGTTTCGGGAACGTGGACATGTACGGCAGCTAAAGAAAAATCCTCCTAATAAACTCAGTGATAATCAGAAATAGGATGTAATGCCTATGCTTGAAGAAAATCCACATACGTCAAGTCGTAAAACAGCTTCAGCATTAAATATTAGCCATTCCTTGATTCTCTGCGTATTGACAGAAAATCAGATGCACCCATGTAAACTGATATCAACTAATGAGCTCGCGGAAGACGATTTTGATAGACGAATTCTCTTTTGTGAATGATGCAAACGATATATGACAATACTTTACAAATAGAAAATGTTTTATTTTCGGATGAATCTATATTTACACTTCACGGCCATGTTAATCGCCAAAACTGTCGTTACTAGTCGAGAGAAAATCCTTACTGGATGAGGGAACTACACACGCAAAACCCAAAGAAAGTTAATGTTTGGGCGGGAATAATTGGAGAAAATCTCATTGGTCCCTTCTTTATTGACGGCAATTTGAATGGAGAAACTTATTTACCGCTGCTCCAAAATAATGTTGTACCGACGATGGCAAACTTGTATCCAGTTGAAGGAAACCCACAACTTCCAGGTAATGCAATATGGTTCCAGAATGGTGCACCAGCATATTACGTTAAGTTAATGTCCGGCCATATCTCCACACAATCTTTCCAAATCGGTGGATAGGGAGACGTGGTTCAGTAGAATGGCCTGCACGATCACCTGATCTCACGCCGTTAGACTTCTTCCTATGGGAATATATAAAAAGTATTGTCTACAAAACCAAACCCGACGATTTAGCTGACTTAAGAAGAAGAATAACACTTGCAATTAGGTCGATTACCCCGCAGATGTTATCTAACGTTAGAAGACATTTTTATTTACGTCTAGGATGCTGCCAAGATGCTGGAGGCATGCATTTTGAACATCTGCTGCATTAATAACGATTTGTTTTTTATTTTAATGTATCGAATTTCCTAAGCTGGAGAAACTTTTTTTACCTGTTAATTTCTGCAATAAAATTTAAAACTATAGCAGTTTTGAATAGAGAATGAAAAGACCTTTCAAATGAAGTATCACAAGCCCCTACTTCCAATTTAGGGGTTGTAGCTCTCACCTGAAGGGCATTTAATTTAGGGATGGCATTTTTACGTCGCAAGATGTCATTTTAGAATTAGAAATTGACGTGTCTCACAATTTTCTAAAAAAATGCATAATAATGGAGCTACTGAAATTATTCCATTTGGCTGTTCCACATTGAATATTTATTACCGTGTTATCAAATCCTGGACAGAACAGCATAATACTTTGTAACTAATTAAACTCCGTAAAATCTAAAGCTTTTAGTTTTCATCTTAGTGGAAAACGTGTCTTTATTGTTGGTTGATAAGGTACATAATAAAATCATTCAACCACAAACTGAGTTTTGCAGATCTTTCTTTTAACAGCATCATTAAAAGATTCCGTCTTTGCTTGAGATAATTTATTTTTATACGCCTAAGTAATATTAATTTTCACTACTTTCAATGGTGTATTCCCAGGAAAAAAGCCGAAATGCGGAAAGTTAAAAGTTACCAAAGAAATAAAATAGGAAAAAAAAAACATAGCGGCTGTTTATACTTTGTCTAATTGAATTTTACATTCGACTGTATTCATATGAAAGACAGCGGTGTCTTGTAATACTCCCAGGAATTCCAACAGTCACTCCGCTTTTTTAAACGATGCCCGCCTTTGATCTCTCGCGTCCAGCTACTGGCTTCTACGGCCTTTTTCTATTCTTTTTATCCCATTATGAATTATCATAGCTATCGCACGATCTGCCTGCAGTATCTATTGAAAATTATAGACTATTCAGTTTTTGGTATGTACTGGTCTTTAAAAACATTTATAATTATCTCACCCTTCATGCATAATAAGGAATCATGTGTTAATTCACTTTTAATTTATAAAACATACATTAATAACGTTTACTAAAAGGTTTGACTATTTATGGATTAAGGTATCTACATATTATATATTCATCCTAGAACTTCATGGCCTTGAGTGTGTGACTTTTTTTTCAGATATTGAGCTGAGAAACACAAGAAAGTGTTTGCAGGCAGTATTTACATATTTTGCAATACTGCAACTTTTTAAGATTAATAAAAAAATGTTTATCTAAAATATTAGTTCTAAGGCCCAATTTTTTTCACTCACCGTAACGGTTATCTCTCTCTCTCTCTCTCTCTCTCTCTCTCCTCTCTCTCTTCATTGTTCATTTCTTGGATGTATGTAAATTTGTAACGATATTGGTTACTTCTTTCTTGATTACTATCATGAAATTTATTGCCCAAATCAAAGGACATTTTCAGACCGAAAATGAAAAAGTAGCAGTTGGCGCAAAAGTCGTCATCCTATCGGAAGATGCTCTTATTTTTGCAAATGACCTACGATGATGTTGATAAATTATACCTTATAATAAAAAGGAGAATTATAATATTAAAGGGGGTGTAAGAACACAAAAAATTCCACTAGAGATAAGATGAATCGGGGGTGTTATCATGGACTTTTAAATTATTTTCCACAAATCTGTTGGTATATTGCTAAATCCAAAACTAAATAAAAATAATTAGATGTGTTATACACTGTGGGGAAAAAGAATGGAAACACCTAGGAATTCCGCGCAATTGGTTACAAAACGAAAAATAAAGGTCATACCCCATGGTAACTTTCAACGAGGAGTCCAATGGTAACCTTGGATTTGATCTTGAATCTCAATATCAAGGTCATTTGAAGGTCAAATTTGTTTTTTTTGTAATGGTAACCCAAATTTTTGATGCCACAATCGAAAAGAGCAGGAAATTTCACGTTTAGATATGTATTCAGATCTGAGGTCAAGGTGACCTCTATGGGTTAGACAAAGGTCAAACTACTGTAATATGGAACCTCGTAGGAATTATGCGAAATTGGTTAAAAAATTAAAAATCAAGGTCGTACTCTGTGGTAACATTCAACGAGGAGTCCAATGGTGACCTTGGATTTGATTGCCACGAGCTTCCATATTACAATAGTTTGACCTCCGTCCAACCATAGAGGTCACCTTGAACTCAGATCTGAATACATATCTGAACGTGAAATTTCCCGCTCTTTTCGATTGTGTCATCAAAAATGTGGGTTGCAAAAAGTTTACTTTGTTATTGACCTTCAAATGAGCTTGATATTGAGGTTCAAGGGCAAATTCAAGGTCACCATTGAACTCCTGTTGAAAGTTACCATAGCGTATGACCTTGATTTTTAATTTTGTAACCAATTTACCTAGTAATAATTAAGTTACCTAGTAATTGCATACTTTATACATTTCATAGATTATTTTTACAGAGGCCGGTTTTTAGAAAAAATACTCGACATCTTCTTGCATTAATTGTACTGAATGTTCTGTTTTCCTTATACCATACATACTACCCAAATCATATTTTTGTCGAGTTTTTCTGCCGAGCTATCGAGTGTAGCTGTAGGGCGTTATATTTTTTTAATGGAAAGCTAAAATCGTCGTTTAGAATAGAGTATTTACATTTTAAATAGGTATATGAAGGTACATAAAGGGTGTTCCAAAATTCACGCAAGATTTGAATTAAATAGAAAACCCAGTTTTTTTCAATTGTATTTTTTTATTATTCAAACATACAAGTACATAGGATAGGGTTATGTATGGAATAGCACATCGGGCAAATGACCTCCACGACTTTGCTGGCCCATACGTACTTTTTTGTCGAAATTTTCCATGACCAATTTGCATAAATGTTTCTGAATTTCGTTGATGCAGCGTTGAATCTCCTCCTTCAATGCACGGGTGGATGTGGATTGACTTCAAATAACTCCATAGAAAGAAACCCAATGGTGTTAAATTACATTATCTACGGGGTCAATTCTGATCACCGAAACGAGAGAGTACACGATCAGGAAATGTCTCATGCAGTAATTGGATCGTTTCACGGGCTGTGTGGCAAGTCCCACCATTTTGTTGAAACCACATGTCGTCCACATAAATATAATCCAATTTAGGTAGAAATAACTCGGTTATCATATCGCGATATCGAGCACCAGTAACAGTAACTGCTTGACCAGCCTCATTTTCGAAGAAGTATAGTCCAATGACGCCTCCAACCCAAAATCTGTACCAACCAGTGAGACGTTGTGGATGCATTTGTTTTTCGACAATCAAATGTGGGTTCTATGGACCCCAAATGCGGCAATTTTGATGATTAACGAAGCCATCAAAGTGAAAATAAGCTTCATCGCTCAGGATGACTTTGCTCGAAAAATTACACATTCACTTGTTGTTCAATAAATAGTCCATTCAACGAACTCTCTTCTCTGTGCTTGTTATTGGACGGCCAGTGTGTTTAGCGTCCCCAATTGATCCAGTATCCCTGAATTTTTCAATTACTTTCTTGACAGTTGACGAAATTAAATCAATATTCCGACCACATTTTGTACGAAATTTGCGAACTGTAGCAAACTTTCATTATTTTTGAAATATTGCTCAACAATGAAAACGCGTTGTTCTTTCTTGTAGTGCTCCATTTTTACTAAACCTATACTGTCAGTTGTCAAACTGTTTTCTTTTTTGGTTGCCAACACTTTACCGCACAAATAGCGGCAAATTCAAAACTTGCGTGAATTATGGTACACCCTACACATATGAGTGCTAATTTGTGTTAATATGGGTTAATATAAGAGAACTGAGGCATCAGTTTTCTTGATTTTCTTGATTTCTGAATGTGTTTAGACTGGTATTTATAAGACAACTGAAACATAAATTCTCTTGATAATACTCTTTGCCATACTTTGCCTTATACATTTCTGATCATAAAAAGGTTTGCATTTTAAAAGAAGAAAAAGAAAGCTATGAAATTTGATCCATTAGGACCCCAGCAGATTTTTGGTTAGGTATCTGCGTTTAGTACAGGCTTGACAGAGTTTTGAATTTCAAGACAATTTGTGATTGCATGATGTATCAAGTATTTGCAATTACTAAATCTCACTGATTTTTTTCGTGGGTGGCTTAATATTAGGTACACCGGAAAGTTTTCAGCATACAACTGTAAACACTCTTAAGGCCTTACATGGAGAAGGTCTTGAACCATTGGCCAATTCGCCGAATGAAACGAAAAAAAAAATGTAAATATGTAGTCTAGACTGCAATAAAATATGCGGAATTCCAGGTCAGGACGTCAATTTGCATTATTTAATTACGTAAATCAAACGTCCCTAAACAGTATTTTGCTACGCGTGTTAAGAACGACTGAACACAGACGTCCCGGGGAGTCCCGCTCCCCCACTCTTCACTTTTGCCGCCATGGGATAGCCAAATGGCAAATTATATAGGCCGCTGCACGTACGTTGCAGGTGTGAAGTTGAAGGTGTTTATTGTTTATTCAGTTTTAGTTCTTTCCCTGTTGTGATCGTCGCGGTACGGAACCAATAAATAGCCATATTAAGCTAAACGGCTTTCTTATTAATTATGTCGCGGATTCCGTTCGCATATAAATTGCAAAATATAATCAAAAACTTTGAGGAATTTAAAACAGATGGAATATTCATACGTTGTCTACCGTGTAATAGGCGATATGCTTTTAAAGACGAATGGGATGCAAAAAGGCATATTAATTCGAAAAAACATCAAGATAATATACGGGGTGAAGTCAATACTGACGAGTTCTTATATGACTTGTGTTCTATGTTGTGTACGTGTGGATTGTCGTGGAGGCTAGTAGATAATGCATGTTTTAGAAATTTTTGTTCATAATACATGCCAGATTGGCCTTTGCCTAGTAGCCAGACATTGCGCACTCGGTACCTCCCCAAAGTTTATAATAATGTGATGGACAGTATTAGAGATGACGTACGCAATCAATATATTTGGGTCACTGTTGATGAAACCGTGGATTTTCGTGGTCACAAAGTAGTGAATGTTCTACTCCGTGTTTTAAAAGTGAATAATAGTACCCCGCCAATATTAATCGCAAGTAAACGTGTATTACAAACTACGGCTGAAACGATTGATGTATTGGTGACGGATGCTGTACGTAATGTGTGTGTTGACAATGACAATTTACTGGTGTTTGTCACAAATGCAGCCGCATATATGCGAAAAGCAGCTGAGCGTCTAAAACGCACATATAAAAATATGACCCACGTGACATGTTTAGCGCATGCCTTACATCTTGTCGCTGGTGAAACTGCAAAACAATACCCGATAGTGGACCGACTAATTTGGAACACAAAACAAATATTTGTAAAGTCAGGGTCACGAAAACACAAATTTAAAGAGCACCTACTCGATATACCTCTACCACCTTCACCGGTACGTACACGATGGTGCACGTGGCTGCAAGCTGTACGGTATTTTGCCACCCACTTCGAAATTGTAAAGGAATTAGGAATTCATCATACAACTAAATCCCTTACAATCGACGATGTTCACACACGCTATAAGACATTATAAACCGCGTTTACCTATTTAATTCAAGACCTATTTAAAGAGAATCCAACAAGCCCTTGTTGGATTCTCTTTTTATTTACATCATGTACTTTTTATGAAATTAGTGTTTGTGTAGGATTATTTATTATTACTACTTAATGTTCATATTTATGTATTTTTCCTTTTATGTGTAAATAAACATTTATTATTATGATTATTATTATTATAAGGTTAGAAAATTCAACATTATCCTGTGAAGAAACTTTAACTATAATAAATGACGTTGAAAGTACAACGACTAATTTAGTAGATCCTAAAGGTGTCGCAATTAAAAACAAACTGGAAACTGTGTTAAATAGAAATACCGGTTACCAAACAATACGTAATTTTTACACAAATAGGCAGAATGTTGTTACGTCGAATAATTATGTCGAATACTTAAAATTTGCACCATTGACTTCTGTAGATGCTGAGCGATCGTTTTCATTATACATATAAATATATGTACCGACCTAATCGGTCACATCTAAGTGCGGTGAATGCAGAACGTATTTTAGTGACTATGATGTATGCCCATGCTGTGCAAGAATGTCCTCTTACAATTAGTGATGACGGTGACACGACCTTTCAATAGACAATAACGCTTTGGGTAAGTGTCTCTATCATATTTACATTTTGTACTGGTTTCCTGAGTTCGGTCCTGATTTACCTCGAGTTTATTGCACCCTAATGTAGCCCTATGATTTTCAGTCAATACGAAGTAGTTTGTTCTAACCCAAAAAAGCGTCTAAAAGAAATTTAATAACAGAGATCCACTTTATACCTCAGCAAGCCTATTAACTCCACTAGTGACGAATTGCTCATTGACGTGAGTTAGGAGTTTGAAGGCTATTTATAATGAGCCATTCAAAAAAACGTCACCAAATCTGGCTATGAACGAGAGAGATGAAAATAGTCGATGGTTATGTCGAAGCTCAAAATGAAACTTTATTGTTTCAAACTTTTGACAAGTGGCTGTCACATGTAACAGTTTAACAGTATACAATATAAGGTTATAAACTTAGGATTAAGAATAGAAATAATGACCAACTTTGACGACTTTTTTTAATGGCTGGTTACAGTAAATATACAGGGTGTTTAAAAAAGATGCGGCAATATTTAAGGGGTGATTGCCCAGGTCATTCTATAAAAAAAAGTTCCTATAAACATAGGTCCGCAAACGCTTCGTTACCGGTCTACAAGATGTTGAAATTTAATTTTAAAAACAGTAAAAATTAGATTTCTCCAAAACCGTTAGAGATATTACAATGAAATTTTAAGCGTGTCAATAGCTATGGTAGACGCATACTTTGCAATACAAAATGATTTTTTAGTCTCACCAGTGGCGCCGATACGCGCGCCACTCGTTTATTCGTTAATTTCCTTTAAAAATGTCACTGGCTATTTTTAAAGGAAAAAATAGGACGCCGCAGGTTTTTCCAAAAATAAAAATTATTTTTCAATTCCTTGTTCTAATATGATGAAAAAAGCTTTCTTCAGATTTAATTATACGACGCACCGTTTTTGAGTAAAAAAATAAAAACCATTTTAGTACGCGCCTAAATCCGATGTTGTTTTAATTTAGAAATTCAAATTATTGTTTGTTGTTTGTAGAAATACTAAGGGGCTGATTTTAGAATATTAAAATTATTAAGTCAGGGGGGTACTTTAACCTAATATATTGATAAAATAATGTACAGCACTGACTAATTTTTACTGTTTTTGAAATTAAACTTCAACATTTTGTAGATCGGTAATGAATCGTTTGCGGACTTATGTTTATAGGAACCTTTTTTTATAGAATGTCCTGGGCAATCACCCGCTTAAATATTGCCGCTTCTTTTTTAAACATCCTGTATATATTTTTTGTTTTGTACTAGCGCTACTCCTTGCTAATACACGTTATTTCAACTTCATTTTCGTTTATATTCTCTGCAAACAAGATTTAAGTACTAAGATAATTGTTAGATAAACTGTGATATACCGGAATACTTACTTGAGCCTAATGGAAGTTGATATAAGTTCCACCTACAAGGGTCAAGGACTTTGCTAAATGTTTAGGCATACCGAGCTACAGTCAGCAACGAAAGTCATAATACACCTACTTTTTACAAGATTTCAAGTCCTACAGTATTGATATTAAACCATTATTTTTTTAAAGTTATGTGTGGCGTGTGAGCTTTTTTTGAATTTGTATAATACTTTTGGTTCAAATTTAGAAATGTTGTCTAGGAAAATGTTTCCTAAATGGCTCAGTTAGTCAGAGAGATACTCTGAAGATTTCCTTTAATATGAAACCAAGAACTTACGAAAATAATTTCATATATTTTCGTTTCAAGTATTCACGTTTTTTTTAACACTGCAATTTTAATTTTTTAACGATATATTTCCACACAATCGAATCGGGTTTGTGTGGAACACAAAACTCTTAGAATATAAGTCTTCAAGAGTGGTTTGTGTGTGGATTTTCAGTTTCGCCTTGTTTTTAAATATATTTCGCACACAATCGACATTTGGGTTTATTAGATGCAGAATTTTTCAGATATGCGAAAATCAAAACTGTAGTACAAAACTTATTAGAATATAAGTAACCTTCAAAGAGTGAGTGTATTATGACTTTCGCTGCTGAATTTTCCTAAAACCGCCCCTAAAAAAAACCCCCCCCAGTTGGTAATTATTTCTATTCTTCCTGCCTTTTATGTTTTTACCCCCTTTCAATATTTGACAAACCAAGTTTCGGCCCATTCAAACCGGCCAATGCCTTTTTTTGAATGGATCATTAATAGTTCCCCCCCTCAAGGAGCACCCTTGGGTTAATCCCCGCTTTTCAACAAACCAGGTGGCGACTTGTACTTTTTTCTTTCAGGAGTTTTATGTTAGAGTTTATTTATGGGTTGCAATGATACAGTCTTTCCCCTTTTTTTGTTTTCGCTTTCTGGTAGCCTCCACTCGGCTAACATCTGAGTCCTCATCAGATTTTAATGAAACAGCAGCAAAAGCAGTGTATTACAGGAATAAAAACAGCTTGGTGTCCCTAACTACTCGGTGTCTCCAAGTCTTTGAATGCCGCTTTCATGGAAGTTTAATTTTATTAGAACTCACCCCTTCAAAAATTAAAAAAAAAAATACAGTTGAACCAGGGTAGATAATTTCGTCAAGCTTCAAACACAAAACCAACAACAAAAAATAGCTCCTACGCATTAATGTTCGATTGACAAACAACAAAAATATCAGAGGTTCTTAAGGATTGCGCGAAACTTGTTGTGACATCTTCCCAATTTCTATTTGGAGTTTATTCAGGGGCTGCACACTAATGTCGATTACTCCGGACTTGCTTTTCGTTTATCAAGGTGCAGATTTCGCTTCTTGTGGCCGTCATCGTGCTGATGAGTTCCGTTAGAATGAAACAGCTGTCCGTGGTTTAGCTGAAACCGAAACTTCTTGTTGTGAAATCTTTTTTATCTTCATATACGTTTTCATTTTGTGACTACTGTGGAAGTGTTGCATTATCCTTGAAACATTTGCTTTGTTGAAGAATATTGCAGAGAACCATTGTAATAATTTGCAACTACTTGAAAATACTCCTGAGGATTATAGCAACTGTTACTTTTATATTTATGAATTGCCTATGTGTAGTTACACGGGATCAAGGCACCCTCTTCATTAAATGCAATAGAAAACGATTCGTTACAAATAATGTAAACATAAAGGGAGCTGAGAGCAGGGGTGTCGCCCTCTGTAGGAGGCTAATCTTCATTACGCAACTAATAATACGACAAAGTTTGGGTAACGTACTCTCACACCAATTCAATATCAATGTAACAAGATATATTACGTTGTTGTTATAAGATGTGTAAATAACCTACGCGAATTTATTAGATTATCGATATTGATTAACTGGATTGCTATGATCTTGACGGACGTTTCGGTGGTTTAATGGAAGGTATTGTTAATGAATTATTTGGGCTAATTACTACTGCTATTGTTTATGTTGAATGAACGGATAAATAGTTAGACGATTATTTTTTGACAAACTGAGCCAACGACAACTGATTCCCTTTGATCTTAGCAGACAGTAAAATAGTAGGTAGTAGCGACTAGATTAGCTAATCTTATTGAGTGGCTTCTGTGTCTTGATATCTCGAAACCAACACCGCCGGTAATGCAACGTTCGGCCACGCCCACTTTCAACGTACTATTTTACTATTTGTATTTTTTTTATTTGGTTTTTATTTACGTTATTTTAGTATGTCAGTAGTTTTTGGAAACGATGTTCTACTGTCCTAAAGAGGAGTAAATACGTCCGAATATAGTAAGTACTTGCAAATGTACTACTTTTATTTGTTCAAATGTACGAGTACTACTTTTATTAATTTTGAAATTATGTATGAAGTGTCTTCCAGTTTTTATAAGTGATATAAACGTTACGGGATTATCTCTTGACATATGCACTTGAAAATATATGGCATACAATGTGATTTTTTATGTTATATCTAAGGCAAGGGCTTCTACAGTTTTTTTTTTGGAAACTTCATACTATACAATTTACTTTCAAGTGGAATTATAGTAGGCATCTCAAGAGAACTATCAGACCACAAAGTTTTATATCGCTGTAAAAAATGTGAGTTTCGGTTTTCGGAAAAATATATAGGGTATTGCATTTAAAAAAATGGGTCAAGTGCTCCTGACACATGGTTTTTTAACACTCCGTTCAACATATACTATGTTTAAAAAGAGAATGGGGTTTGTATGTATAGGTTTTTCGTTTAAATTTTGACATCTACCTACAGGCTAGATTATAAGAGATATTTTTTTTTATACGAGAGAGAGGGATAATAAACTTTTGATACAAGAGATTCTTTTTTCTACATTACCTATTTTTAAGCATATTATAATATTAACAATAAATATCGAAAAAAACAATGAAACTATATATCGCTGTCTGAGTTCAATAGTGGCACTACGTCCAACCCCCTTGAATTCAATAGTGACACTATCCCTAATTTTCCCGAAACTATCCCGTGACACTATCCCGAAAAATAACAACAGGAATTTCCAAGCCAAAATTCATAGAAAACTTTAAACTCTTTTTATCTCAACACGATGTTTTTGGTATAGTGCCACTTTTGAACTCGAGGGGTATGACGTAGTGCCAGTATTGAACTCGGGCAGCGATATAATCTTTTTTTTTTAAACGGAATACCCCGTATGTTTTTTTACTTTTCTGCAAGAACTCTTTCCTTTGATTTCACAAATGTTTGCTTTATTGATATTCATTCAAAAGTTTTCGAATTATTTAAATTTAAAGTTTAGTATGTGAGTCAGAATTCGTGAAAGGTGACAGGAAAACTGGCTTTAAGCCTTTTTTTAAAATCATTTACGAATTTCTATAGTATAAACGTAGTAGAACCTACAAAATCATTTGCGAAAAAAAAAATTTCTACAAGAATTAACAAATGAAGTTTTTCGCACTTTTTTTTTAAATTAATTACATCAAAAGTACTCATCCGATTCTAATGAAACTAGTCTTGTTTTTTTCGTATTGAACTGTACTTTGACCTAGTATTTTTTAATTTGCAAAACATTAATAAAAAATTGAAACTATTTATTTATAAAAAATTAAATAAAAATAACTCCTACGCCTTGGAAAAATCTGAAAAAAATCAGATCTTTAGAAAACAATTTTGACAAAACAATTTCCAATAAAAAATTTTTTTTTTAAATCGAAATTGACTCCTTTTAAGTATTCTTTTACTCAATACCGATTGATTGCTCGTATTTATTTCCTAAACAAAATGATCCCTTTTAAAGCCATATTGTAATGTAAAGAATTGCGAACAAAAAAAGATACATTCATTTAATAAGAAGAAAGGGATGATGCTTTTCGAATTATCATCGAGCAATTCGATGAAAACTTCCGAAAAAATGGAAACTATTTATTTATAACAAATTAAATAAAAATAACTCGTACGCTTTGGAAAAATCTGAAAAAAAACCTCAGATGTGCTTTGGAAAACAATTTGTGACAAAACAATTTCTGCAATAAAAAAATGTTTTTTTTTTTTTTTTAAATCAAGATATTGAACTCCTATTATTTTTACTGCAATACCGATTCATTGCTCGTCATTTGTTTCTAAACAAATGATTCCTTTTAAAGTCATATTATAATGTTAAAGAATTGCCAACAAAAAAAGATACAGTTCAGTTCCCGATAAGAAGAAAGGGAGACGCCTTTCGGAAGTTATCATCGAGCAAGTTGATGAAAACAGCCGTATGATGCCCGGTAAAAAGACTTTGTATTAGTTATTGAAAATGGTAAACGCGAACACTTGCAAAAAACGATTGCTTCTTGCAGATTTGAAGGATCTGCATAAAAAATTTAAATTGAAGTTTTGATATTGATATAAGTCTATCTAAATTTTCCAAACTTCGCCTCAATGAATGTATAACAGTTGGATCTAATGGAACACACAACGTCTGCGTATGCAAGATTCATCAGAATTTGAAGTTGAAAATTGATACCATAAACCGTACTTTAAAAATAACTGATGAAAATTTACAGTATTCTATGAACTTATGCATTCCGGCCGGCCTCGCTGAGCGAAATAGCGAAATTGAATAATCAATATCTCGATTTAACAAAAAAACATTTTTTTATTGCAGAAATTGTTTTGTAAAGGTTCAAAGCACATCTGATATTTTTTTCATATTTTTCCTAGGCGTAGAAGTAATTTTTATTTAATTTGTTATAAATAAATAGTTTCCAATTTTTTTATTAATATTTTTGCAAATTAAAATACTACGTCAAAGTACAGTTCAATACGAAAAAAACAAGACTAGTTTCATTAGAATCGGATGAGTACTTTTGATGTACCTAATTAATTTTTCAAAATAAAAGTGCGAAAAACTTGATTTGTTAATATTTTGTAGAAAAAAAAACATTTTTCGCAAAACGATTTTGTGGGAAGGTTCTACTACGTTTATACTATATGAACTCGTACTTAATTTTAAAAAAACGTCTCTAGTCAGTTTTGACTGTCACCTTTCACGAATTCTGACTCATGTACATATTTATATTGGAACTGTTGATCTTGAATTTGAATTGCTGTTGTAATTGCCATGAAAAAAAATGTTGATGTCTAAACGAGTTTAATTATTGCATTATTATTTATTATATTTTGACATGGGATATTGGGAAAGAGCAAAATAAAATACGAAATAATTCCTCTATATAAAATTTTATTATAAAATATTATTTGTACATATATTTTTCTACATGTAGGTTTCTAATTTCTCTCAATAATCAGTGTTGCAACATTTTTTATAATTTACAGCCAAGTTCTACCAAGAAAGTTCAATTGTTTACTGACAGTAACAATAATAGATTATAATGCTAACTCGGTCTTTGGGCCTAACCGGGTCGAGCTGGAAGGCGTCGGGTTTAAATGGGCGGGCTCTACAAATGAAACCCGGTTCGCCCGAACACTATATAGGGTGTTCGGGAAATGAGTGTATAACGTAATACCAGAGATTCCTCGACCCAAAATTCCGGAAAAAATAGTTTTTCTTTAAAAGCGAGTATCAATTTTGATCATAGGTATACAATTGACGTCTTTTACAACACTAGATAATGAATATCGAGTGTGATTTTCTGTTTGAACTCAAGAAAATGTTTTTTTTTTGTCTTATGTTCTGGAAAGATTTGGCGATGTTAACTATGGTGAATGCACAATGAGTAAATTAAAGGAAATAAGGAAACAATGAATTACAATTTAGTATTTTCAGGCTTGGTCAGGCTGGGTCGGGCTTTAGCTTAAAAATTTCGGCCCGTGCAGGTTTTTACAGTAGGTACAGTTTAATATATTTTTCTTTATTCTCAGTACTTATGAGATTGTCATATTTTGGTAGTCATTTGGATAATCACTATGCATATCAACCTTTCATACATTCAGGAGTCGTCTATACCTAATAATATCACATTTTCCAATCTAGGATGAGATGTATCTATCTAAATCGGTACCATACCACTTTACGAGTATTTAATTGGTTTAAAAGAGATACTTACCTATTAGCGATTACAAATTTAAGATTACAAACACATTCTTCCTTTCTATTGTTATGATTTCTATCGCATCCGTTGATTTAGTTACCCATTTCTTTAATTCTGTAGCAGTAACTGACCATAAAAAAATAACGGAACCCACTGAGGAACTGTATCAGACGATAACATCTGCATTTTATTCTATATTTTCAGGTCCATTATTATTTAGTCATTTATGAATGAAATAAAAGACACGCCGCAAAAAAACAAAGGCTATCTAAGAGATTGATCAACTTAATTAATTAATATAATTGAAAACATCCACATCACAGACGGCACGGCTTTCCGTGGCTAACTGGATCCCGTTTCACTTGTCATTTGTTTCTGTCTTGTTATACGCCGCATCCTGAGATTAAAAATAAAGTAAAATAGTAAAGCATAAAGGCTCGTTTGTAATATATTTATAAATTGTTTGAGGACTCAATTTGTCGCAGTTTTTCAAATGACGGATCTATTACAGCGTCCGTAGTATTTGTGGTTCTAAATTTAGGGGTGGTCCCTCGTCATATGTCATGTCCGAAACGATAAATAGACGGAACGTCATCGTCCAGTTTATGTGCTCAACATGGCGTAGATAAGAACAGGTACCGTCTAAGATGTACATTTTGGATTAGAAACTGAAAGCAGGCCGAAAAAAGGTAACTACGTTATTAAAAACGTCTATATTGCCATCAAATGTATTGGATATGTTCTATTAAAGATTATTATCTAATTAAAAATCTTGAAACTGTTGACTTCAATAAAATATGTAGGTATAGTCCTTCTAATTTTAATTGAAAATGATAAATACGCCTGGGGAACAAGAAAGCCGTGCAACTTTATGATTCCATGGGCGTGCATATATCTTTTATAAATTCGAAAATTGTGAAATAATTTTTTTCATTCAAATCAATATAGGAGATTAAAATTAGCCTGCATACAAAACTCTTAATATTTGTAATATAATTTGCTGTAAATAATGCTCATTTGCCAGACAATCTCAAAAAATTGTCTGTGTTAATAAACCTAGCTGAAATACACGTCACTGGCGCCTTAAACACCTAGAATTTCTAAAGTCGTAAATCATTTTAACGACGTCGTAAAAAAATTTATGGCACAGTGGACCGAATAAGTATTTTGATGTATTACATGTAAATTAATCTTATAGTATACTGGTCGGCATTTGCTGGTTGCCGGCATCGGTGTTGCTGTTGTTGTTTTAATTTATAATTATTTTCTCCAGCAATTTTAAACGCTTTATTTTAATGCTAACTAATAAATTTATATCTATGTATTTTTTTTAAATATTTCCAAACTAGCTTTCTAAGAACGTCACGAACTAACAGTTTACTGAAGTATGAAGTATACTTGTATAGTGAGCTTAGCAATTTTAGAAAATATATCTGACAACCTTGCTTTTTTCTACCTATTTTCAATTTAGAATGGAAATAGAGTACATATGTAGTGGCTTATCTACTTTAGTCAATGTTTTGCCAATTAATAATATTGGGTATATAATTTCCTCTGTGATGCACATTTCCTACTTGAATTGGTACTTGAAGAGTAGGTAGGCTTTATTGGTACACCTATGATATTAATTTTTCAGCAATGTATCATAAGCTGAAATTTTAGAGAACAAAAGTGTGATTTGTTTTAAAAGTGTTTTGTTTTAATTTTTGGAAACGGAATTTTCGATGATCTCTAAAAACTCAAATGACGCAAATAATTCAAAAGTTGTTTGAAATAAAACTAATTTCTAGTGTTTATAAATTCATATTTGTTTCTTTATTTACTTTACAATAATGTTTAGAACTATGTTACGTAACGTTGGAAAAACTTAAAATAAGTAGTTTTTCAACTTTATAGATCCTAACATTTTTTCTGATGCCTATTTGGTACATGCCATAATATCCCAAGCTAAACTAAACTTGCCTAATGCATTTTAATAGTACCTAACTATAACAGAAAATAGTAGATATTCTTTGTACAAAATAAAATCTGATCTACGTCACTGATGACACTATTAAATGAGTGCGTGATACCACTACTCAATTATGTTGAATAAAAAAACTACAATGGAACGTTTATTTAATTATAAACTTCGCGCTTGATATTTGTTGTTATGCAGTTGGCGACATGTCCAAAGTTGCCGTGTTGTATTCCTCGACATTATTTGTTGACAGTTTGAAATTATTGTTTTTGACTTCCGTTTGCGAAATACTAAAACAGTTAAACAGCTGCTAACAAGAGACAGTAACATTTGTTGACAGTTTGAAATTATCCGAACCTTACACTGGCCTCAATAGTGGTTTGTGTCATTTTGAGCTTCAAACTTCTATTTGCATTGAAAAACTGATATTTTCAGAACAATAAATGTGTTAAAGTTATGAGACATCTGTTTGCAAAATGTCAAAACAGTTAAACAGTTACTGTCAAGTAGTAGCATCTTTGATATGCTATTTTGAAAAAGAACAAGACAATAATGGTTGCTACCTCTAACAGCTGTTAGAAAGGTGATTTAAATATAACAATATAATAGTAATTAAAACTATAGTCCAATATATTGTTTTGTGTGTAGTAGCAGCCTTAAACTTGTATGTCTCTACGGTTAATACTATTCTACAAAAAGCAACAAACAATAAACTTTTAAAATCACCTAGAAAGCATAATCCTACCAAGAGGGTTACAAATACTGTAGCATTGAATACAAGTGCTATTCTTAATATTTATAATAACTGATATTTATATACAAAAAAACTACACTGCACTATTTGTAACCGAATATTATTTGTGACAAGTTCTTTAAATTGTTTATACATGTATTTTCTACTAATTTTTCCTCTTTATGATCTTCTTGTCTTTCTTAACATATCAGTCTTCCTTGTCTGTTTTTACCTTCTTGACTAATTGGCCTCCTTGTCCTTGACTATTTGCGCTCCTTGTCCTCCGATAATTTTCAGAACCATGCTCTTTATTTTGTCAATACAAAATAGCTTAGTTACGACGATTTTGAAATTAAATATTTCGAAAAGTTTCTTCTTCAACCTACTACTTACCTAAATATTATCTGTACTAACAGATCTTGAAAATAATTAGTTGTTTTAAAAAAATGGCTAACGTCATAGCTCGAAAACAACAGACGAACTGGCTAACATTAATTTATTGGAGAATACCTTTTTTTGAAAAACAAAATCGACCTCTTCGAACATTTTTTGTAAAAAAATTCCCAAAAAGAGATATAAAATTAACTCTAGTAAATTATTAAAAAAAAATAACTCTTGGTGGAAATCATTTTCACAACAAAAAAAGGTTTTAATGCCTCTCTAAAATTGTTGATGAAAGTGAAAAGTCATCTCCCATTTTGTTTTATTTTGTTATATTATTCCGTTGCTTCAAGAGAGGTAAGTTTTCAAAATTTAAAAAAAATCTTCATTAACTAAAGATACACACAAATACAATTTCGATGAATTATCTTATATTCCTACAAAATGTATGACAGTGTTTCATTCGAATTAGTACAGATATCGTTATTACGTTTTTCATAATATATTAAGTTTAGACCAATACGGCTATAACAAACGAATTGATTTCTTCGAAATTTTAAACATACGAGGCATCGCAACACACCAAGGGCAAACTCCATTTATTATAGCTCAGGAATGATCGGTCATGGCCGATGCACGGGCAAAAATACACGCATTAATTTATAAGGCGCTTGATAAAGTTGATTACTATGAAGGGGGGGGGGGGGGGGGGGGGCTGGGTTTAAAAAAAATTTGGTTCCGAAAAAAAAAAAAAAAATTTGGGATATGGGGCAAGGCAACACCCGGGCAACTCGCGTAGAATGTGATGGGGATGTCCTCTCGTAATTGTTTTATTTCAGTAGTCCTGTGATGGTGGCTGGTGCTGTTGTACAATTTCCCCTACCTATATATAATATGTTGAATAGTGTCATATAGTTTCATAATAAATTATGACAAACGTGCGGAGGGCTATTAGTTCATGTATTACACTAATGATGCGTACGCCTCTGTGGCGCGACTCGTTTCTGCCAAGCTGAGTGATTACATAATTAAAACAAAATTGGGGCAACTCTTTACATGTATTGGAAGAGTTTATGGGAAGAATAATATTATGTTATAACTTTAAAAATAATAACCAATGGGTTTGCCAATTATATACATATAAAATTAAAGAATTACTTGTGCCACTAGCGCATTCACCAAATACTTACATAATTGAAATGAAAATATACGTATTTTATACAGAAAATAAATTGAAAAATATGAAACAATTAAATGAAAAAAAGGCGAAAAAACAAATGCATTCTCAGATTTTGGGCTTGATAATACCAATGAAACTCAATACGTTCGTTATATATAAAGATACCGATCAAACGACGAGTGGAGTGGATATTCGGGATAAATTTTACCCATCGCAATCAGTTTGGAAGTAAGAAAACAAACAACACAATTAAGGCGCTGATACAATATTTTTTATTTTATCATAGTTGAAATTTGTTTTTTTTTTATTACTAATACTAAGTAGAGACATAAAAAAAAAGTCATCAAATCTGGCTATGAACGAAAGAGATAGAAATAGCGGTCATGTCGAAGCTTTTCTGTTATGTCAAACTTTTGACAAGTGACTATCAAAATTGTAAAATAAATAATGGCTGTCACATAATATAACAGCCTTGACAATCAAATACGTTTATAAACATAAGATTAACAATAGAAATACGTCTTATTTTATTCGGCCAGCTTTGATGACTTTTTTTTTGGATGGCTCGATATTATTCATTTTAAGTATTACTCCTAAATTATTTGGTGTTCAAAGGATACATACCGTTTTTTGACACTTCATACAGGGTTGAACGAAAATATCCTATACGAAAATAAGGGACTGTCTTGTGAAACAAAGAATGATTAGCAACGTTTATGACCACCCTAAGGGACATATACACTAATGCATAGACTGCTCTTCTAAAACACAAGATCCGCTGTGGACCTAAACGAAGTTGAAGAAATCGGTTTATCATATTTTGTAGGTTTACATAAACCTCTTGGGTTTGTTACTGTTGGGATATCTTTAAGAAAAATAGTGATTTCTGGTCAATGTCACTTGTAATAAATTATTTTTTTCTAATATAGGTATCTCTAACACAAGAGATACGTTGAAGTAGGTTCGTTGTTTATTATCAGCTTTATCGAGTTTTGTCCTTTAAATATAAAAAATACGCTGGGATGTACCTATCGTTTTTCGTTAATTCAATTAAATTCTCGTTAAAATAAAATATACAAACCATTAAAGATCCCACGCTTATGCTATTTTTCATTGTTGAATGTAAAAAGATCCGTAAAGAACATCTCAAAAAATGAGAGTAGGAGTTTTACATACATTTCAGCAAGTCTAAAGTGATAAAAAATGTTTAAACGAGAACTACATACAACTGTCTATTCTATCACATAATTATTGTTAAACAGAACAGAAGGCTGTAGTTTTCTTTGACTGTCAAAGAGAGACTACTTTTCAATGATTTCAAAGGAGAATTTCTGGGATTCTGGCACTCTTGTGGTATTATTCGGAAAATCTTCAGATTTATTCTTCTCTAAACCCAAGAACTACTCGAAAGAGGAAAAAACTACTTATCGTTATTAGGTACATGTAAAATTCTCTAGAACTGATGTCAACTTTAAAATGGAGGATTGTGGTAAACATCTTACTGTTGCACGAGTCTGGCATTTTTTCGTCTTATTAATATAATTTTTTGAAAAGATGGTAGTTTCTTATTGAGATAATATAATAATAACCTGAAATCCTGAGATAAACTATTACTCAATAATTACATAGTCAATTACTTACTATAATTTCTACTACTAAAAAAACTTTAGATAATATTAAAAAGTACATAATGTACAGGGTGAACAAGCAATGTAAGAAATCGGAAACTTTTGCTAGATGTAAGAATAGATCCGTAATATCTGAACATGGAATATTGGAGCATCCTATCACATCTCCAGATGTATTTGTCAAAATTTTGATACACTATTTTTTTTGGAGATTTTCCATTTTATCGATTTTAGCTCTGAAAGAAGATAATAAACAAAAATTAAGGTACAGATTGGCCCAGTTGTCACTACAATCTTCGACAGTATCGAATTCATAGTTTTCATTAAAATTGGTCTAAATCTTCGGTCTAAATGGTTTTTATAGGGTGGACCAGTTAATAAACATTTTTATTACGATTATAAACGATGTTAACCACACATTTTTAGTCACACGATGAACAATTAGAGGATGCCAATTCACAACATATCTTCAAATGTATTTGTCAGATTTTCATTATTCGTGTATTAATGGAGATTTTTTTTTTTTAATTAATGGAATACCTGTAAATAATTAATGGGATATCTGTAAGTAATTAATGATTTGACTGCTTTTGATAAAAAAATTATGCATTAAATACTCCTAGAATAAGCCGACAAAGAAAAGCCATCCACTCTTATATGGTGTTTACTATTGAAACCCAGTTTTAATCTGCAAATCTCACATATCAATTTTGTTGGTGTCACAGATTGAAATTGAATAAACTGCGCCAAAAAGATTATTAAGTTTCACTCTTGTCCCCAGTTCTTTGCATTTATTCACATTTTTTACAATAATTTAATTTACTCTAAATTTTACAATATCTGACTTACTTTGACAAAGGTTCTGGTCAAAGATTATTTCAGGTGATCTATAGCTACTAAAATTGGGTTTAATAAATTTTCTGAACAAAAATATGGTTTATTAAACGTTTTTGGAAAACTAGAAATAATATGGAGCTGAAAATTTTTATCAGGGGTTTTAAGGGATCTACTCATTTAAAATAATGGCGAATTTCTGTTGTCTCCGGATATACCGGACGTGAATACTAACTTTGGTATTCTAACTGGCATGCTATATTATTGTTTGTGCCTTTGATTTTTATTCATTATTTTCAGGGCACTTTATATAATAATTGTCTGAAATGACAAGTTCTCGAAATTAAGAAAAACATATGGAATTGAAAACCTGAAGATAAAAAAATTAATAATTTGTTAACAATAATATTCCGATCAATGACTGAAATAAAGGACAAATGACTGAAATAGAACACTGACTGAAGTAAGTAGGTAGAACGAGTTTAAAATCTTTTTATTATGTGTTATTGGTTCAACGATAAATATCAACAAACTGTAAAAAACTAAATTAATCAATAAATAACGGGGTGTTGGTATATCTGCAAAACGATGTTTCTTAGAGCCAGGAATAGAACAAAAAGTTATTTAACACACTTTTTTTATTTTTCCCAGTTATCTGTAATATAGGTTTAATTTAAGACCATTTTTTCTCTTGAATAAAATTTTTGTGAAGAAATGAAATTCCTTTCATCCAGCGACTGCGAAAACAATAAACAAAGATGTTTTATAACTGGTGAAACATCCGTGGAATTGGTAGGTACATCTCGTTTATTTCATTTGATCTCATTTGACTTCAGACCTTCGCATTTACACCTAAAGTTGGTTAGATCTAAACATGGTGAAACGTGGTTAAGTGAGATCTCAAGGTACCTCTTACTTGATCCTATTTAAAGCAAAGAAATCAGCGCACCAGGAACAATATCATTTATTTTATCTTCAATAACTTCTGCAATAGTTGATCTATTTTAATTATCTTTTTTTTTTTTAGTGTAATTCTTGTAGAATACAATACTTCACGAAATGTTTAAAAATTTGAACACCCTGTGAGTTGCCACTTGCGTTGCCGTTAAAGAGGTTCTGTTTATTATGCTTTACGGTACTGTTGAAGCCACTACATTTTGAAACTTTTTTCCCTCGTAAAATAAAAGTAGTCGATAGAAATTTAAAAATAAAAAAGATACTAGGTATTAGTTCTGAAGTAAGATCCATTCTTTTGAAACGTACCACACAATTTGATCGCTCTTCAACAGATTATGTGAAGATAAAAAATTGACGTTTTTCAGGCGGCCAGACGTTTTTGCTCGCAAATTTATTATCCTACTTACTCAGGCTGGAAAAACGAGTCTTACTTACGGAGGTAATCATGAAATAATCGTTTGCTTCCTTGTTCCAGCTTTTCCCGAAGAAATATATATAAGTAGGTACATAAAAATACTGTAATAATAACCTCACTTACAGGGGTTTTCTGTAGGACCGCCTCAGCTACACAGGTAATTGTTGCTATGAGATGTTAAATTTGACTCTCAGTGAAAGGGGCCATATTTTCCCAATTGCAGCTTTATGTAAAAATGGCAGATACTTAAAAATGGTCTCTGTAACAGAAGTTTCTTCCATATCGTGCCTCTTAACCAAATTTAACTGTATTAGCAATTCCCACTGTTACGAAAATAGAAATAAACAAATTAAAAAAAGAAATATTAAATAATGAAGAAAATAAAATTAAGAAATGAAGAAAATAAAAATTACATATGGAGGTATTCATTTTATTTTATTTTAATTTTCATTTATTTATCCAATAGATCAAACAAATATGATATAGGACAAGTCACATGTAAAATAATAAGAACATATTTAAAGAAAATAAAATATTAGTTACACACTAAACTGAAGTTAAATATTCATCAACTGAATAGAGAGCATTAACAAGTAAATATTTTTTTACAGATGATGTAAATTTTTTCATGCTGTTATTTCTAACATTTATATCTATTTTATTATAAAGTACTGCATCTGCATAAAAAGGATTTTATTTAAATAATTCAAATCTGTGTATTGCAAACTGCAAATTTTCCCCATATCGTGTATTGTATTCATGATATATATTTTGAAAATTGAATTTATTTAAGTTTGCTTTGACAAATTTTAGTATCTCTAATATATATAGACAAGGTAAAGTCAATATTTTTTCTTTAATGAAAGTTTGTCTGCAAGATTCACGGTACTTTAGTTTGTACATGTATCGTATGCCTCTTTTTTGTAAAATAAAAGCACGAATAGCAGTACTTGAATTTCCCCAACAAATTACACAATATCTAAGTGCAGATTCAAAATTTGAATAATAGAAAATTTTTACAACGTTCTTGTTAGAAATTTAACTAAGTCTCTTCAAAGCAAAACATATACTTGCACAAATGTGCAAACAGCCACTATATGAACTTTCCAATTTAAACTCATATCAATATAAATTCCAAGGAGCTTAAAGTTAGTAACCTGAACTATAGACTTCTTGTTAAGTTTTATCAGACCACTATATATGTATAATTAGCACCCACAGGGTGAAACTGCATAGAGAAGGTTTTTTCTTGATTCATGGCCAAGTTATTTAAATTAAAATATTCAGAAAGTGAAGATAAGGTACATTGTAGTTTATTTAACATTTTAATTATATTTTGATCATGTGAAACTATTGAGATATCATCAGCAAAAGTACAGAAATTAATTGATATATAGTCGTCAATATCATTAATATGTAATAAGAACAATAGAGGTCCCAGCACACTACCTTGGGGAACTCCAATATTCACACCAAGGTCAGAGGATCTATTGCCACAATATTCAACAAATTGCTTTCTATTTGTTAAGTAAGATTTCAATATATTTTCACATTGACCACGTAAACCATAGGCTTCCAGCTTTATGAGTAGAACATTATGGTTTACACAGTCAAAAGCTTTTGATAAATCAATAAACAGTGCCATTACTTTGTGACCATCATCAAGTTTTTGATAAATACAGTTTAAGAAGCTTAGCAGTGCTGTCATTGTGGAATATTGTTCTCTAAAGCCATGTTGGTTCTCCGATAAAATATTGTTTAATTCAGGAAACGCCATAATTCTATTAGCAAGTAATTTTTCAATTATTTTCGAGAAAACTGACAGAAGTGATATAGGACGGTAGTTGCATAATAAATTACTATCACCTTTTTTTAAATATGCATATCACTTTTGATATCTTTAACAAATCTGGAAAACGTCCATCAGCGAAACACTGATTAATAATATTACATAAAGGTTTCGCGAGAAGATTAGCACATTGTTTAATGACTTTCAATGAAATGTTTCCAAGATAATTTGAACTTTTTAAATTATACATGACATTTACAATTTCCGATTCAGTAACACTATTTAGAGTAATCGTTTCATTAATTAAAATTGGAACTTGAATGTCTTTGTTACGATTTATATTGGTATTAGTTATAGAGTAAGGTAAATTTACAAAGTATGAATTAAACTTAGTTTCAGTTCTATCAGTAACTAAAATATTATTTATTGTCATACCCGTGTCAGCACCTCTGTAAGTATATCTGCTTCTGATTTGCGAGTTAATAATATTCCACACAGTTTTTGTTTTGTTTTCAGAATTTAGGATGATTTTATCAAAATACATTTTTTTGGCATGTTTTACAACACGATTGTAAATAGTATTATATTTTTTATAATATTCTATTGTTATCAATCCCTTTTGCTTTAGTTTAAATTAACGAGATTCTTTCAATGTTACCGTTGTTGCATCTGTCACTATCTTGTTACTTTACGAGTTCTCTATTTCCACTCGCAGCAGATGAGACCAAAGATGAAAAGTTTGAAAACACAAGCGCCGCACCACAAAAACAAACTTACCTGTTGGCTCTCTGAAAAAGTAGAACACACACCTCCTGCAGTTGAAAACTATGAGGGAAAACTTTTTGAGCGTCGTATAGTAGCAGACGTCGGGACGATAATGCAGCGCCGACGTCTCTTTGAGCGAGCGTCGTCTCCAAATGCGCCGTCGCCGTGTAACGCGAGAACAATGGCGCCTATCTGCTCGCCAATCGAATCCATGGATTATCGCGACCATCCGCGCGTAAACAAACCGCCAGATACGCCTCTCGTTTTAAATTTATCCATTCTTATCACCTTTGTACCAAAACTCAACAGAAATTGATTTTTATGACTTATTAATAAATATGTGCCTTTCCAACTCTCGCAATAACAGAGCATCATGATTTATCTGAAGGGACCTCATGAATCGATGATAAGATAATTTATCTTGAGATTAACTTAAGTGTCCTATTAGAGTTGTACATGACTACGAAGGTGGAGAAACGTATAGGCCGTAGGCTGTTGTGCGTAATTCTAAAACGAAATGCTCATTGCCAGCAAGACGGATCGCGGAGCTTTCAGCTTTTGGTTTCAGGACCGGGATCCCCTCTCCGCACGTGAAAAGGGGCGGGGCGCCCGCAAGTCCCTCCCTGTTGTACCTTGGATCAACTCACCCTTGAACAAGAGAGTGACATGATGCTGAAGCCAGTCTTCTGTATCCATCGTATGGTGAAGCACATAGATCCTTACCAAATATAACTTTTGAGCACGTGGTGGCTGCCGAAAGATCAGCCGACCACAAGGAACGCGTAATTATCGGTAAATCAGGCGTAATAGGTGTACGCCCGCGGATTTAATCGGGTAGAACAAAAGTTGGCCGGGACTCTTTTTTTTTTCGTACAATTTAATTTGCTTGAATTGGTTTTCGATTGGACAGTTTTTGTTTTGGTGTTGTTGCTTTAGCACAGTGGCTCCTTTGGACTTGGTGCCGATAGTGGTTTTTGCTTGAATTCCTAGGTAGGATGATTATCTTTTGCACCTGTTTTCCCAGTTTCATGCTGTACTCGAATTTTGATGTGTGCCTAATAATAAAAATGTACGTTAAACTTATTACGTAGATATAGGTTTTCAAAAAGTTTTTTTATGTACAGATGACAAAAACTCATTCTACTTATTAAGCTATGTACCTACAATTATTACAAATAAGTATGTACCCCAAAAAACACCTAACTACAGATAGTTAAATTCAATAGTTTTACATATGTACAACAATGATAAAACGTACTTATCTGCAAAATCTGCAAAATCGGGTCCTCACGACTCTTTACAACAAAATACTTGTTTTTTCAATTTAATAGGTTATAGTATTAATTATTTTCTTTTTATAAAGAAAATATTTGGGTACCGAGAACATCACCGAAACTTTTTAAATTAGAATAAAGCTATAAGTATAAAATACACGTAGTAGTGTTCTATGTAAAATAAAATAAAATCTTTTTTTTTATTCTACCGCCTGTAGACAATGCCTAAGTATACCTAAAGATGTAAATTTTTAAATTATACATTTATAGTTCCCTAAAACTTATCCTTCTGAGTATTATATTCTGTTTTTTTTTTCGTATTTCTATGATAATGATGAACAAAGAAACGCGACGGGGAAAATGGTAAAAATTGCGGGTAAAACAGGTTATCTATCTATGTATAAAAAAGTAACATTATCTTTATGAGTCGTACTGGTTACGGATATCTAAGGAGAAACTAATTTTTTTGTCAATGTTTTATGCATCTCCATTCGTTTTTTATTTATATCTAAACATCCTAATTTTTTGCTTTTTAATTTTAAATTTTAATTTTTCAATTCTTTCAAAAACCTTTTCATTTTCTATATCGCTTGAGATAAATGCTAAAAAAAAGAAAGAATAACATCGGCCAATTTAACAATAAAGTATTGAAAAGGGACATGCAAACACTTTGCGCCTAAATCGTCGAGCCATGATAGGTCGACCCGTGAGTATTTACTATGCTTTACATAGTATTATTCTGTATATCTATGTCTATGCCGAAACGTTTCTCTAAATAATACATATATTTTCTGGGAACTACCAATTACATACGGCAAAAGTACCCATTCAAATAGCAATGCGTGACCTGGCCTGTTGAAGGAATCCATTGCCAGTCAGAACTGAAACAAATCGCTTTTAACTCTATATCTATAACATGTTCACTGCTATACTGTTAAAAATAGAGAGTATTTGTCTTATATATAAGAATAGGTATCGCATTTAAATAAATATTTAGGTATTTCATTTGGAAATAACCAATCAAACAGCATATAAAATATTGCCCTATTTGAATTACAAAAAGTATTTCTAGGGAATTTTTATTTTCCGACGCTTGAAGTTGTTGACTGCAGCAAATGAATGCAAAACTTTTTATCGTTGTAGATGCATTTTAAAAAAAAATCCTATTAACTTATTCTCCTAATAACATTTTTTTATTAATCAAAAGTATATTAATATTGTATAATAACAAGTTTTTATTTAGTTCTTTATTTTAATTATAAAGAGGTAGTAGACATGAAACTATACTCAGTTAGTAGTTACTTATAAGACCTGTACTACCTTCAAAATTCTACGTGGTATCACATACATGAATTTTAAACAAATCTGTAATTGAGGGTTAAGTCTTTAATACCTACATACATACCTATGCGATTAAAAACTAAAAACCTACGAATCTTTTAATTCTGCCTGTCTCTATACTTACATATTTGTGAACCTAATAAAATTCGGTGTATTGAATACCTATTGAAAGTTGAACTAAACTAGGAGGTATTATTTAAAGATACTATTGGAATGACGTTTCTTTAACTAATAAAATACGAGTATGGTAGAATATGTAGGTACCTATGTATTTGGTTTTATTTTGAGAAGTTGTAGTAGTAATAATATATTGTAGGATATCAAGTCCTTTGTTGGAGTAAGGACTGCACTGATGCAAACAATTTTATGATACTTTTTTTGCAAAAGTTTGTGCCTAGGTACCTATATTAAAAAATGTATAATAATTTGTATTAATCATTCAGATACGAAACAATACTTAATTAAGTATATTTAGTTACTTATTCGTATTATTTTTGTTAGATGAGATGTTCGAAATCACTAATAACATTAAAAATGATTACCTTAAATGATTTAGTTTCGAGAAATAAACAACAATTTCAATAAAAAATTAGCAAACAATTTGATTTATTGTTAGTTTTTTTTGCGAGGATACTTAGAAAAGCAAAAAATTCTAGTGAAATGAAAATATTCTAGAAGAAATTGACAATTTGCTGAGTTAAAGAATGTTAGCAGCATTCTTTAGTAGTGTCACGTTTTGAAAAATCTCCAAATAGTACAATAAATATGTATTTACAGTACAAAATTATTCGTGGCACACCTATACGTATATAGTATTATAGTTATTATATTATGCATAGGTATATTATACCGAATAAAGAGTACTTATGTTTTATAATTATAGTGTACAGAATTTAACAAATCTTGTAGTTAACTATAACTCCACAGGTAACATACTTAACTTGGTTGATGGGTTGAATTTTGATGGCTAAGGTTGGATTTTGAGGTTAAAATTATTTTGACCTTGGGATAATTTATGCCCAAACAAAATTCAGATGAAACAACTTATCACCAAGAGTGATTTTTTTGTAGATAAATAAAAATACTCTAAGAGTGCGACACCTTAAGCAGGTTAGTGTCTTTTCGTAGAAAATTTAGGTTATTTTTGCTTAGTTGAGTCTCGCCGCGGCCACTTACCATTCGCATAAATCCATCGTTCCTTGTGCGAGGTAAACGTTCTCTTCCTACCCTAACAAATCCATTTATCCTTTGATCCTTTCTGACGTATTGTCAAACGGTTTTAAATTTGGCTTTTCAGTAAATCATTTGATCTATTCACATCCTTCAAAGCCGGGTTACTAGATTCGATGCTATAATTATTATGAGACTCGCCAGCCATAGAATCCGCACTTCTCTCTGCCGGCACATATTCACGATCATCGAGGGTTTTCCCTGACTTTATACAAATCGGCGTACATCAGTCGAAACCCCTCGCCATAATTAGAAACCGCATTCAAACACATTTTTACAACAGCTTAAGCTTAATGACGTAGAGGTTTATATAATTATTGTAAGAGTTGAAGAGGTTCAAAGGGATTTTTTTCGCTTTATGGAGTTCTGGGTTGCGGAATTGATGAAGATGAACATTATATGCCCAGACGCGTTAAAGTGAGTAAATATATGAATAAGAAACGTGCATACTCATTATGTCTTAATGGAAAAACATGTAATGTAAACCTTGTGAGAGTTGTATCACTTATCAAATAAAGCAATAGCATTAATAATAATTTATTTCTTGAATTAAAAAGCAGATATATACAAGTATACTTACGGTAATAATTGGGAAACATTCAATGAACTAGTAAGGTATACAACAAAGTCACATAATTCACAATAAGCAAACAATACCACATTAAAAACATATAGAAAATATTTCATAAATACAAATCTCTTAAGTCACAATAGATAAAAATGAAAATGTATTGTTAATTAAAAAAAAACGTTGGTAGTAACATCGCATACATTATTGGGATCTGATATTGGCTAGTAAGTATGACATCTCGCGGTCAAAAGCCTAAGCATTAAATATTCTCTTGTCATCTACAGCTTTGGTTCGACATCGACATCACATCCTTTTTTTTATAACATAAGTTTTAACAACTTATTTTTTCTACATTAATCCATTAACGCCCAAACGGACACAATTTTTCGTCCTTTTTGGAGCGTCAATCTCGAAGGGAAATTAATGAATTTACTCAATAAAAACCACTTACCCTAATGTTTTCGGATGTGATCTTTCGATTTCCGGTCAGAATTGTGATTAAATACTCTAGAAAAAAAAATATGGCCGACTTTATGGAGAAAAGTACTGAAAATTTGAGGACTTTTTTATATATATTTTTTTTAGTCCAAAAAGTATTCTAACCTACTCCGGATTGTGAAGGGAGGTGGAGGCAATAGTTGGAGTTGATGACATGATTTTTTTTGCCGACCTCAACTGACTCTAATCTTTTCAAAATGGCGGACATTGCATAAAATCTCATGAAATATGAATTTTTCTTTAGTATTAACGAGAAAATAATGTTACTGTGAGTTTTTCTTGATCCACAGTCATTTTCTTCAATCAAAACAATACTACAGAATATATTTGACTAAATTTCCAATTTTCACTGATGACAATTCAAAATGGCGGCCGTATTTCTCAAGAAATTGAGCGTTTTTCATTATAAAAAGTAAATAGGAGTTTGTAATTATCCTTTTCCTATGTCATTTTATGTTTTAGTAACATTTTGAATTAATCCTGGTGAAAAAAGTCTGAAATCCAAGATGGCGGATTCAATATGGCGGACATCATTCTTGAAAATTCAAAATTTGAAAACGGAAAAATTACAGTCGTATTTTACGTAGAATTCTGATGGAAAATATCCTCTCAATATTTTTCATAAAAATGCGTTCTATCTGAGTAAAAATGTATTTGTCATTCTAACCTCAAAACGAGGTTTTTTTTCTGGTGTTGAGGTTCTCATGATGAAATCATGAGAATAATGTATTATGCAAATTATATATTATCCAAAAAGGACGCCCAAAAAAATTGTGTCCGTTTGGGCGTTAATGGGTTAAACATATACGAAATAATTTTAAAAATCTATACATTTGTAAAAGACATTGGTTCAGTGGAGACCGGTGGAATTTGACATACTCGTATTTCCGTAAGGAGGCATGGGACCCACACCATATTTTAGGGGTGGTTACTAGACCTAAGTAGAAGGCTGTAATGGCAAAAAAATCTTCAGGGAAAACTTGCGACATTTTTGTCCAAAAATTGCAAGCCCCCTCCCCTTTCTCCGTTTTTACGATTAAGATGTACGATTTTTTACAGGAGTAACCCATTTTTTCTGATATGTCAAAATATGCTGACAGGAAAACAGTTGCAACTATTTAATTAGTAGGTAAGCATAAATCAATTCATTTCGTATAGGTTGGAAGAGTGCGAAATAAAGTAACATGTTTCTCAAAATGTAAGTTGACCACAAGCAATCGAAGATCTTTATATCTTCAAATCCCAGTAATCCTACTAAGAGGGTTAGAAATACTGTAGCTGTAGCAGTGGATACAAGTGGTATTCATAACATTTTTTATAATAATTGATTTTTTTGATGAATGAATGATGAATGGAAACCAAATGGTGTTTGTGAGAAAATCTTTAATTTTTTTATGTTTTCTAAAAATTTTAAAATTCTCTTGTGCCTTTTTCCTCCAATGTCCCCTCCCATTAAAAAAATTACTAACTAATTTATTTTAATTACTAATTAATTTATTTTTTCCTAATTTTTTTTGTACTTATATCCATTTTACATCAACCAATGCAGTGACGGTCAGTGGAGTTTGACATGCTCGTATTTTTGTTTCGCCGTTTCCAGATCTTGGAAACGGCTTGCAAAATATTTGTAAAATATTTTTTTTCATAATCACCGAGTAAACACAATTTTTTTTATACTTGTGATTTTTGCAAAATTCTTATTTTCCTTAAAGATACAACTATTGTAAAATCTCATAAACGGAATGTGATGAAATAAAAATAAGTAAAGTAAATAAAAATGTTTCCTCGCTGAAAAAAAATTCAAATTTGCCAGCTTTTCAAAATCTCCCCGGGGGGGAACAATTTTTGGGAAAATATTTCGCAAGTTTCCAAATTCCAACCCTCTACAAAACATCAAAAAACTTTTAAAATAAAATCAAAAAAAAAAAAACAAGGTTCTAGTTTTTACTTCATGTTTTGTGAAATAGAACATCACCGTACAGTTAGTCGCATATAATGGTTTTTGCAAGTATTAAAAAATCGTATGGATTTGAAGACGCAAACTCGATGCTTGTATCACTACAAAAAAATGTTACTTCGCAAATGAACAGCGTTTTTGCAAGTATTTAAAAATCTGCCCGGGGTTTGAAGAGACAAGTTCTTCGATGTACAATACAGAAAATAAAAATAACTGCAACTCTTTTTCTGACATATTCTGCATATTTCGACATATCAGAAAAATGGATTAGTCCTATAAAAAAATCGTACATCTTAATCGTAAAAACGGAGAAAGGGGAGGGGGTTGAAATATTCACGACCTCACCCTGCACATATTTGGAATATGTAAAAGTTTCCCTCTTTTGTTATAAACGGACAGGAGTTTTTTCCTTTTTGCCCATATTATGTCATTTTTGTCAATATCACCTGTTTATTAAAGTTTAGGTACATTCTATATCTACTTTACGACTTTGTATATTGTTTGTACCTTTATAACCTGTATTTAATCGCAATCAAATTTTATGTTATACATATGTCCAGTGAAATATTTTTTTCTTTTGTTTTTCTTTGTATTTAGTATCCATTTTCTTTGTATTTGGCTTGGCTTCGGTTTCATGTGAAATCTTGGAATCTTGGTACAAATTCTTGGTTGTAAAAAGTATTAAATCTATTGTTGTTTTAAAACCAATGAAATTATTATTATTATTGATCCTGTTGGCGTTAAAAAAATGTGACGTGTTCCTCTTTCGTTCAAGATTCTATAATACAATTCAGTTGAAAATTATAAAATTAAGAGGAGTTTTAAGTGGGTATCTACAGTATAATACCTAGGGGAGAGTCACCGATATTGGATTGTTTCTTAAAACATCCCGATAATTAAAATTTGGGGAGTGGAAACTTTCCTCTGAAAATTTATGATATATGTAAATTATTAAATTATTATGTCACATCAGAATATTTCATCAGTAAGGTGATACAAAAGATCGAGACACTCTGAATGCACTTGGAAAATGGAAAATCTCCATTAAAAATCAAAATAACAAAATTCTGACAAATACGCCTGAGGATAAGGAAGCTCCATTAATCCATGTTCTATTTAATCCAGATCTATTCTGACATTTGGATGTATCCCGGCATTGTTACCAGCAAAAATTTCCAATGTTCTGCATCGTCTGTCTGTTCATCCTGTATATCATGTAGGAACTTCTCTAAATTCTTCTCTAAAATTCGCTAAATTAATTTACAAGTTGGAAGGAAACTGACAGCATTGTTGCCAAGTATACAGGCTGTCTGATAAAAAACGCCGCGAGCCATAATTCCGTTATTTGTAGCCTGATGTTAAAAAACAAAAAAACAGATGAAATGGCTCTAAAGGAACTATAAGTAACTTTATTTTTCACTTTCTGAAACGCGATAGTCAACTTTTTTTTTTCAAATGGCAATATAGGATGTTTTTTGTAAATTATCATGCAAATTTGTTTTCTGAATCCAACGGTGTAAACTGAGTTTTGCAAAAAGTGCCAAAATGTTTGTCATTATCGCAATCGGCGTCTTACCGGCTAACTGATACCAAACGTAGTTTGACTAATCTAATCACGTATGCCGTGGAAAACAAAAAATAATACAATAAAGCAAATAAATACCATTTCAGCGTCCGCGTCCCAGTCTTTTTTGGCATTCTACTTTATGTCATTTCTGCATTAGGTTATTTTTTGTGAAATAAGCTTAGCAGAAAAAAAACGTTTCACAAAAGTCAATTTGTTATACATCGTTGGATTCAGAAAACAAATTTGCATAGTAATTTACAAAAAAAATCCTATATTGCCATTTGAAAAAAAAAGTTGACACTCGCGTTTCCGAAAAAAAAAAGTCGAAAAATACTGCAGTAGTCTCACTTAGGTATAGTTTTTTTTTGTTTTTTAACATCAGGCTACAAATAACGGAGTTATGGCTCGGGGCATTTTTTATCAGGCAGCCTGTATAACATTCGAGCAATTATTTTGTTACTTAAGTTTCAAAATTGGATAAAAATTACATGTTCGAACCTATTGACGAGCAGTTTAGTCGACAAAAATACTATAGATTTTGGCATTGTTTTTGTTTTTTTTTTTAAATTTCATTTAAAATCATATTCCATAATTTTAAAAAAATATAAAAAATGGTTAGAGTCATTTGTTTGTTCTTTGTGACTATTTTCGTAAATCGTTTTTTTTAGTGCGTATTAAAAATGAGACATTAATTTGGAGCAACGGTGTCCTATCAGATTTTGCTTCAAACTTGGACACAGGGCAATGGATACTTTTGCAAAACTTCAACACGCCTACATATACAGTGTTTTTCAAGAGCCCAGGTTTTTCGGTGGTTTAAAAAGGCATTCTCAGAAGGAAGAGAGTCGATTGAAGATGAACCATGCAGCGGAAGACCTTCATCTTCAAAAACCGATGAAAATGTCGATGTAATACTAGATCTTGTGCATTCAGATCGTCGGTTGACGACAAGAATGATCGGGGAAGAATTAAATTTGAATCATACCAATGTTAATCAGATCTTGACTAACGAATTGGGGACCAGAAAAATCTGCGCAAAAATGGTTCCAAAAAAATCTTTCGCACAAACAAAAGGACATGGAGAGAAATGTGTCTTGACTTTTTGAACGTATCAGTACTGGTGATGAAACTGCGGTGTTTGAGTACGACCCGGAAACCAAGCGCCAAAGCATGGAATGGTACACTTCAAGCTCTCCAAGACCCAAAAAGCAAGAATGAGCAAGTCGATGATCAAATACATGCTGATTTCATTTTTTGATAGCCAGGGAACTGTCCACAAAGCGTTTGTGCCTCCAGGCCAAACAACACTTTTACAGAGAGGTTCTTGAAAAACTTCGAAAAAGAGTCATGCGTGTGAGCCCAAACATCAAGAACAACTGGATGTTGCATCACGATAATGCGCCTTGTCACACAGCTATTTCAGTAAACGAGTTTTTAGCCAGTTAAAATATTCTTGTGGCTCCTCAGCCTCCTTATTCGCTTGACTTGAGTCCTTGTGACTTTTTTCTCTTTCCGAGATTGAAAAATCACCTCAAGGGACGTCATTTTGGAACCATAGATAACTGAAGGCTATTCCAGTATATGAGTTCCAGCACTGCTATGAGAAATGGAAGAACCGTCTCTAGCGCTGTGTGGTTTTCCAAGGAAGTTATTTTGAAGGAGACAATACTGAATTGTATTTCTATTCGAATAAAAAAAATTAAAAATCAGTCTCATTAATGTATACACCTCGTACATACCTAAGTACAATGTAGGTATACAAATCACGATAGTATATTATTTCAATTTTAATATACTATCGTGACATTAACGAGGTACGGCGTCTCACGGCCACAATTAAAAAAAACATTCTAACGCGTTCTTACGGCTTTAAGTTAATGAGCTACGTTTTACAAGAGTTAAAGAAGATCAAAGGATTTTTACGTAGAGTGTGGAGTGCACTGTAACTCTACCCGGAATAAATATCGAAGGGAAACGTTACACACAGTTCTCTATATGGGAGCTTAGAAGTCTGGGGATTTATAAAAGATTGCTATTATGTCAAACTTTTAAAGGCTTTACGCTTTTGCCATAAAATTGTAACGACTTTTATGTTGGAATTCGTCGTGAAAAGCACAAGCGGGTACTTGCAGTATCATGAAAGCTTCAAACTTGGGGAACAACTTTTCAAGATGTTGAAAAGCCGATGCATTATAATAGACATAGTACACGTTCGTCAGGCAAACGATTTCGAATAAATGATTACGGAACCGAATTGGGTTTTTAACGACGTGTTCCTACTCTTACACAACTATAAACTTATTCAATTATCTAGAGGTGGATATATCAGCTATTAACGGAATCATTTCACAAGTTATAACTGACAGATTTGTGACAAAAAAACATTTAAATTTGAAGAAGACAATAGACTTATTGTACATATGGAAGGATCAACTTTACACTATTTAATATGTTTCCGTCACTACTGGTTTCTCCTAAAGTGCTTTCAACTTTGGAATATTAAATAGAACGTCCTGTATATTATTTCATATTTGAAATTTCCATAATTTTTAGGTTTAATTGTGTTATGGTCACTAAATTTCACTCTAATAATCTTGATGATACTAGAAGAAAATCGATCGAAGTTAGAAAATAACTAAATATGTATGTTGGCTATATTTCATTTTAGCAGTATCGTCATGGACGCATTGCATAATAAATTGAGCATTGTTGCCATCACTACATACATAATTGTATAATAAAAAAATCTTCAAAAAAGAAGCGAAGAATTGGTCGCTGAGACTCTAGTTATTAAAAAATAACTAGGGTCCAGCAAGTGTGCTACAACGCAGGGTCGGAGTCGTAATCCGTCATGTCATTGACGGAAGGACAAATGAAAGACCAAAAAGATAGGAGTAAAAATGTGTTAATAATGTAGGTACATACCGATCGCTTGTGTCATTTAGAAATACCAACTGTCTTTAGTGCGTGAGCGTACGTTGCCACAACCAGTAGTCATTCTGCATTTCTTCTCATGAAATGTGCGCGATTTGGCCTGTACATATGGTTGCAGAAGGGAAATGATCATTCCACATCTACTGAAGTTAAAGATGCAAATTCAAAATACATGGATAGAGGACGACACACCACGCACATTATTTTCAAGAATTTCGCACTGTTGTTTGTTGTTACTAACATCAGACCATTATTATTTTTTACATCTACAGAGGACAATGCACGTGTTAGGTAATACTGTTTCTATACTTTTAGTCGTTGTTTGTAAAATCCGTTTACTAGCTATCAATAATCGGGGGTAAAATATCTGAAATACCTAAAATTTGTATCTGAACGACCTTATTACCGTAACAGTCTATTGTTTCGTCTCTCAGCCACAGAAGTTGATTGCGTATGTCTTCTTTGATATGTATTTCCTATGCCACGTAAATCTGTTTTTTAAATAACGTTCTTCTGTAAATATGTTTTACGCATTTGGCAAAAAAATGTCTAAAATGAAAATTGTCGACCATATTCGACGGTCTATTATAAAATCCTTGTAACTGGTTTGTCTATTCACAAATGGTAACGACTGTGCCATTATTGCAAAAATCAAAACAAAATCAGATAATATGTAAATACACTATAAGAACTCTAAAATAAATACGTACATGGCGCAAAATATGTGTGTGCATACGTTTATTACTCACGACACATTAAATTATTTTAATTTCGGCGTTATACCGTCCGTCCGCTCGCATCTAGCTAACGTAAAATACTAAATTTCGAAAACGGAATCCTCGCTACGCTATATGGATAAATTGTATACCGAACACGCAGAGCGCGGTCAGTGGGGTATGTATGCACGGGCAAGAAATACACGAACATAATTTACTAGGCGTTTAAAAAATACAGTTTACACTTTAATTATTTATCATAGTCGAGAACCATTCTGACAACGCAGTGTGCCTCATGCACTCAAACGCGTAGCGTTTCATGTGAAAACTACGTATTAGCCCAATCAACGGGGAGAAAACCGGTCACTAATTGTTATCAGCAAACAAAAAATATGGTCGTATAGAGAAAAAAATTCTAAGAAAGATAGCGTTTTTTGCGACTCGAGTTTTAATGGCGAACAGAACCAAAAAAATTCGCAAAAGTCAAAAAACACGGTTTTGTGCAAATAAAAAAAAAGCTTCAAGTCCTACACAAGAAAGTTAAATTAGAAAGTCGTAGGTCTTAAAAATGCGCGTCGAATGAGACGTGAACGAAAAAAAATCGGTTCATAAACATTTGAGAACAATTTTAAAAAAAAGTCAAAAATTCGATTTTCGTATTTTTGCTGTATAAATTCCAATTTTGTTTGAACAGACTTCTTGTTAACTAGAAATACAGCCCAAGACAAGCGGAAAATGACCCTTTTTTCAAAAAATCAAAAAAAGGTTTTTTAAAAAAAAAGACGTTTTCAAAAATCAGCTTTTACAGAGGCAAAAATGATCGTACAGAAACGAACGTAGGCTCATTTTATTCGCGAAGACTTGTACTTTCATGCTATTAAAAAACCAAATCGCTTTTATTAAATATTTGCATAAAAAATGCGTTGTAAAATTGTATCATTTTTTCGAACCGTTTTTTTTTTCGAATACCTTTTTTAATTTTGGTTTTACATTTTTGGCCGTTGCAAATTTGAAAACTGCCATTCAAAACACGCATAAAAAAAATGAAGGTCCTTCGACCTCAGGGAGTCGAGAGAATTTTTTTTAAGCTGAGGAAAAGATAATTTTGCGAGCGCGATCGATTTGAAATCGTGTTTAGTTTTTCGATGCGCCCAAGCGGAGTGTCCGTCCACTCTGTCGCCGTGTGTTGACTAGCGCGTGCCGCACCCAACGCTGTTCTTTCGCAAACAATTATGTCAACTTAATTTATGCGAAATGATTTGAAATATTTTTTTTAAGAAATTAAAAGTCTTTGAGATCAATTTCATGTAAAAATGAAGTCAATCGAACGTATACACCGCTGTCAGGAATAAAAAAAAATAATTATCTCGGCTCCCTGAGGTTGTAGGACCTTAATTTTTTTTTAAATGCGTGTTTTGAATGGCAGTTTTCAATTATGCAACGGCCAAAAATGTAAAACCAAAATTAAAAAAAGTTATCCGAAAAAAAACCGGTTCGAAAAAATGATACAATTTTACAACGCATTTTTTTATGCAAAAAATTAAATAAAAGCGATTTAATTTTTCAATAGCATGAAAGTATTAGTCTTCGCGAATAAAATGAGGCCACGATCGTTTCTGTACGATCATTTTTGCCTCTGTAAAAGCTGATTTTTGAAAACGTATTTTTTTTAAAAAAATCGTTATAACTCGAAAAAATAAAACTTTTTTTGAATTTTTGAAAAAAAGGGTCATTTTTCGCTTGTCTTGGGCTGTATTTTTAGTTAACAAGAAGTCTGTTCAAACAAAATTGGAATTTATACAGCAAAAAAAACGAAAACGTGAATTTTGACGTTTTTTTAAAATTTTTCTCAAATGTTTATGAACCGATTTTTTTCGTTCACATCTCATTCGACGCGCATTTTTAAGACCTACAACTTTCTAATTTAACTTTCTTGTGTAGGACTTGAAGCTTTTTTTTTTATTTGCAAAAAACCGTTTTGCTGATAACAATTAGTGACCAATTTACATGGGGGCTTTCGCTCGTTGATTGGACTAGTATATAAACAAGGCCAGTACGCGTGGCGTAACTGTAGCTACGGGAGGACAAGGGACGAACGTATGCCGGCGGCGTAAATGTTACGCGCGCTGAGGCGCCGATTCAAACCGTGCGCATGTGAAATGTACATTTAACTCGATGCGAACAGACCGTCAAGCACGCACGACGTAGCGCGCATCCGACGACGTCATCTGAAACGGGCGTAAAGCCTAGTTCTCTGAGCTTCGTCGTGTCGCTGGCAACACATAGCGCACCAATAAAAACGGTTTATTTAATTTCCCCTATAGTTTACTAGCTGTCGCTGCGACTGCCTTGTGTAGTTGAATTATTTCAACTACATCGTCTGTCGCCAGTGTAGCACTTGCCACATGCGTTGTGTTGTTTATGTAAATCGCCATTTTTGCATAGCCAAGCCATTTACAGCTTGGCAAATTTACCAGAACATAAAAAATCGATAAAAGAACATAAAAAATCGATAAAAACATTTTATATAATTTATTCATAAATACTTACTTTTATCCATTGTTTACCTACCTGCTTTTTTTACAATCTGTGTCTTTTACTTTTCATTTTCTTTTATGCCAAATGCCTATTTAAAGTAATTTAATAATCTCTTTATTACATTCATTGTTATATTCCTGAAATGTAATAATTATGTAAAAATGTATTAATGGCTAGCCGTATACTGCAAATATAAACGGCAATATTTCAAATTGTTGTGCCCTGTGTCGCGGAGACTGCAAGTAGTAAATATTTTTTTGAAGTAGTGGGGGGAATGTCGCAGCGACATGACGAAGCTCTGAGGACCAGGCTTAAGTGTAACGAAGCCCTAATTTTCAATTGGAACACCTTCTAAATTTTGAAATCGAATACATATTCTTACAGAGTTTGATTCTGAATAAAAAATTTTATACGACACTTAACATTTAAATTAAAGATGGCTGAGTTATTTAATTTTTTCGTGAAAATAAAAATTAGTCTAAAATTGTTTGTATACGTAATAAGAATTATTAAAGTAAACTTTTACGATGAAAATATGGCTCATCCTTGATATTTGTTCTCGAATTTGGAGTAGGTAATCGAATACTATATTATTGAAATTATTAAAGAAAAAATAAAAAATATTTTTGAGTGACTTTTGTATAGTTTTTGAGAGGCGTATTTTTTTAAATACTAATCTATATTTTTTTCTCATACCAAGGAAGTCTTTATACTGTTAGCTATAAACTGATATAAATATCTGAATTGCTGGTGATGCAAGTATTTTTTGCAAAATTCGAAAAAGATAAAATTGCACTAAAAACGCAATTCACATATCTATCGAGCCATCCATAAAAACGTCATCAAAGTTGACCTAGAAAAAAAATACGTATTTCTATATTAAATTTATAACCTTATTTAATTGTCAAAGCTGTTGCATTATATGACAGTCATTATTTATTTTACAATTATAACAGTCACTTGTCAAAAAGCTTCGACATGATCGCTGTTTCTATCTCTATCGTTCATGATTGGAGTTTTTGGTTTCTTCATGTGGTTTCTAAAAAAAAGTATGAAGAGATTCATGATGTGACAAAAAAAGGGGCCACCATTTAAAGAATGGAGTAACAAAGCTATATGTACAAAAGTTCCTCAAAAATGTTTTTATTTTTTATTTAATAATTCCAAGGCACAATATTTGTCTAATTCGAATTCGAGAACAAATGTCAAATATGAACTATATTTTCATTGTCAACACCTATTTTGACAATTTTTGTTATATAAGAAATTTTAGTAAATAATTTTCGTTTCTTCGAAATATTTCGCCATCTTTAATCTACATGTCAAAATTTGCCTTGTAGCAGATACCATAAAGAATCTATTTATGTACGTATATTATATAGAGTATGGAGCGTTCCAAAATTTAGAGATCGCTGTTTTTTTTTTATGGTAAAACCAGAAATGTTATTCAGATGTAAAACATGTCAAAATAAGTTCACTTGCGCCGAGTACATGTAAATATGATTACATATAAATTTCAATATGATTATTCTACATACATATATATATATATAAACACTGCAGGCTAATGGTCTCACTGATACCCGGTATATGGTGCTATGTTTAATATTCTATGGCGTTTCCATGTGTATAATTATCGTCCTTTCCAAATTTTAATTCAGTATTCCAAAAATTGTGGCAATTATAGTTTCACTAATAATTCTGTTAACACTTGGTATCTCTATTATATTTTAACTAATTTTTAACATACGTATATATTTTATTTGAATTATTCCCGTATCACCTAAATGGGAGGGATCAGGACGATAATTAATTTTTTGAGGTGTGTACGTTATACATAGATTATATTTTTTATAAACATTTTATTACATTTATTTACCTACCTTCTGCAACCCTCTCAATGCTCAAACTGATTAGTTGAAAATGTATGCACATGTAAACATTGTTTATACGTAAAGCTTTTGCGAAGTATCTGTAAGCAAAGAAATAGTATGTTAATACCAATTATTTCTTCCGAACTTCCTAACCGGTTAATTTGAAAACCTAATTAGTTCAAAGTGTGCCAATTCAAACTCATATCATGGAGCGTTCTCAAATTATCGTGTAGACAAAAAAGTTTGCCAGATAGATACACAGATTTTATACTTCGAGCATTTTTATTACAATTATTATTATACTTATATAATGTTTTTTTTATGAAAATGAAAATAAATACCAAAACATAATACGTTTGTTTTAATAGCATCAGAAAACTGTCACCAACAATCAGCAATATGCATACTTATTCTTCCTGTTCTTCCAAACTGTTTTAAATCGATTGCAAACCGTCAGAATAATTTGTTGACGGTAAGCAAATCTTAATCAGAGCATGGGCTTGAAACTATAAAATTAATTATTTTTGTGTTGGTTTCTATTCGCATTCGAAATTGACATTTGTTACTTGCAGTGCGTAATAAAAAAAGTGAAAAAAGAAAAAAAAAACAATATGAATTTAATTAACACATCCTCATCTAAGAGAGGTGATTTATCGCAAAAAGATTCATCTAACAGTGACGACGAATTATTTTTACTTGATCGAAAATCAAAATGGCAGATACCCAAAAACAAAACGAAAAGTACGTAAAGATATAATAATTTTTCAGCATAACGAAAAGTTTTTGAACATTTTAGTGAGCGGGCAACTGTTGTCTTCAATTGCCTTTTCCTATTTTCGAACAAGACAAGGCCTACTTTTACAATTTACATTTAGAAATTAGTGTTTAAGATAGCTAGTTTCACATAATCTGTAAAATCAGTTCCTAAAATTCGAAGAATGTTACAATTATTCAATTAAACTTTTAATTGCCAACTGTAAAACTGGGTGTGATAGATTTTAGTCAAATAAACTGAAATAAGTAACTTAATCGGAAAAGTCAACTGCTGCATTTGAAAAGTATAAAACAAGGAATGTTCAATTTTTAGGATTTGTGATATGTAGCGCAATCTATAGTCCACTTGTAGTATTATCTTACGACACGATGTCAAGCTACAAAACTGTTATTGTCACCTATGAGTTAATATTCAGTGTACAGGCACAAAAGTAAAAACGTCCGTGCGCCCGTAGAACAAAACAGGGAGGGTCCATTTAATGCTTATTTAGGCAGTTTACTAAAACCAAGTATAAACGTGGTTATTTAGCCTAAGTGTTAATTTACACTCATGCCCCTCCTATTATCATAAGCATGAGCACCTTTCAAGTACAGCTTCTATCTGAGTCTAATTAGATGAGGTTTTCCCAAATCGTTGGATAGGAAGAAAAGGATCATTGAGTGGCCAGTCCGACTTCCAGATCTAAACTTGTATTTTTGTGGGGATATTTTAAAAGTGAAAAATACGTTTTACGTTTTTCAGTCCATGAACTTAAGTTTATTTATAAGTAAGAATTCGTCAAAAAATACGGAGCATACCCAAAGTTTTGAAAGTTCAACAATATTTTGTTGCGCAGGTAATGTGTACGGTTTACAGATTGAAATTCATAATTTTTGTTATTTCGTTTATTTCTAGTACATCCAGTTTTAAATTTTAAAGTCCATCTTCTTAAAAATTCTCATATCATCGATAATAGTTACCTTATTGTACATTGGAAAAAGTGATATTTTCTGTACCGTCTTAAAAAATTGGGGTTATCATAAAACATATCAATGCCTTCATAGCCTTTTGATAAATAGACGTTAAAAAATCAAGACCAGTATCAAATGGGATTCATATGTATATTTTGTCGTATCTGAACTAAAAAAAAATTAGTGAGGATTTTATCCACTACTTTCCAAAAGCTGTACATATTCAAAAATATTTTCTTAAAAAATATACAAACATATTCAACCTATGTTAAAGGTAATATAATAAAATATAAAACTTGAATTTTCTCAAAACTGTTGTTTTGGGCAATTCCTGTTTTATCCCTGAAACCTGCATTTTAATTAGAACATTCGGTGTAATATTCCAACTATTTTTCGTGTTCCATCAGTTACAAATTTATGTCCGTTGTGATTAATTTCCAACTGCATATGGGCATTCAAGAAATCCAAACTATCATTGATTCTCTGTTAAAACAAACCTAAGAAATAAAAAGTGGCTGAAATTGTCAATAGTCATAACACAGTATAAAACAAAGTCGCTTCCCGTTGTCTGCCTGTCCATATGTATGCTTAGATCTTTAAAACTACGCAACGAATTTTGATGCGGTTTTTTAAATAGATAGAGTGATTCAAGAGGAAGGTTTATATGTATAATACATGTATAATATAGTAGAGAAACACTGATAATTTTAGAGGTTTCTAATGTGATGTCGTAAACCGTGCGAAGCCGGGGTGGGTCGCTAGTAAAATATAAGGTAACAATTCAAAATATAATATGAAACGAAACCGCTCGTTAATCATTGACACCGAATAGTCAGCAGTCAAAATACTCACCTGTCAAAACTTTGAAAAGGTTAACATCTTGTTCGATGCTACCTTGAATGACGCGCTGCGCTGTAGCGTTCGAGCAGTCCGTACAAAGAAGCCGTAGGGTGATATATGAACATGAGTAGCAAAAGAACTATGACAAGCTTTAGTCCATTGTTCGCAACGGGTGGCCAGCAACCACTGTACGTAAATGAAGACAAATTTTAACTGTTTTGTATTCTTCTTTTGTTACAAAGTACCGCTGATTGCTTTTGAATGCTTCTAGACATCTGAATTAAAGACAATACAATACAAATATTTGATTATCGGTTTATCCGCCATCGATATCATGATTCTGACGAAGCCGAAAAGATCGATAATTTTTTAGAATAGCATTTGCGCTTTAATATTATCAACGGAACTGTTTGCAGCGTGTTTATAGGTAATGCCATTGGGTTATTTTCTGAATCTGTGTTACGCTTTTTGGTCGATCCATTAGTGAAGCAAATAAAAATTTCTGATTATTATTTTTATCCCCATGTAAAATTGCCCTCGATACCTTTTCTTTTATTGTTTGAGCTTTGGATTTTCAATAAAACAGACAATCATAATAAAATATATAACAAGGACAAAGAACGTGTTAAATATTTATAGTGCATCAACATTTTTGTTGTTTCATTATTTGCAAAATGGATGTTTGAAATTTTAATACAGCATAAGTTAGTAAATACTGCAGAGTAATATCTGAATATTTCGAAAAATTCATTTCTTATAATTAATACATAAGGGATTGTAATAATGTTGATCGATATACTAGATTTGCATAGATATTTGTTGTAACTAAAATCTAGAAATGTAAGATTATATTAAAAACTTGGATGGTACCTAATACATCCATGGTATACCACTATAATGTTTTGATGGAGATAAAATAATGCTGTAGAATAAGATTAGACATAAAAACTGCATTTATTTATGCAGTCGTCATTTATATCCACTTTCGGTTAAACCGCCTTGAAATAGCCCAAACTTCCGAATCTTTAATGGCATGTTACGTTTATTTAAACAAACGTTTCAGTTTGAGTTCAGAAGATCTACAAAAAATAATTGATCCTGTTTTTGCTGTCAGTTTCCATTTTTAAGCGTTTAAATATTGTGAAAAAAGTCATATGTTTCATGTATTCTATTTTTTTGTTTAAATGGGAACCTATACTAGCGATGGGAATAATCGAATGATTTTAAGAATCGGAATGTTGCATTTCGGAATATTTTTAAAATCGGAATATATTACGATTATTTTACATTCCGAAAAGAAAAATGTTACGTCTAGTTTCTTATCGAAAATGGGCAGTGTTCACGCAAGTAATAGAATGTTTAATTATTTGGCGTATGAACCCTCTGTTAAGAGGTTACCTGCAATCATAAAATTTGAAAAAATCAATATTTGGAAATAATGTTTTTATGTTCATAAAAATTCGCGAATAAAGTATTTAAACGTAGGTACTAATTGTTGTTTTAATCTACTGCAAACTCTCAGAGAACAAAAATGTCAAAAATGAGGTCCAGAGTAAGATCGTGACATCAGGTAACCCCTTAAAGAATGATTTAAAATGATGTATTTATCTTTCCAATTTAATTTAATTTGAGCGGCCATGTTAATATTTTTTTTATATACACTCAACATCCACATATCCGAACTTTTCCGTTCCGCAAACTTCCACATTTCCGAACTCTCGTCACCTCGGGATAACCGAACTGCTGGCGCATGCGCAAAGGGTTTTTCTGGCTCATTCTAGTATTTTTTTTTGTTGTTCGAGGTTTTTATGCAAATGTAATACATACATGCATGTGTACATGTTAATAAAAGAACGTTTTTTTAAACAAAAAAAAATGTCAGGTGCAAAGGGGAGATTGATGCAGGTAATTATTTTGTAATTCAAAGTAAAGGCTTGTTTTATTGAACATTTTGTTGACGTAACCTATAATAATTTAAAACTGAAATGAAAAATGATGAGAAAATATGTATTTTTAAGAAAACCGTGATACAAAACAAACATTATTGTACTGTTTATTTGCAGAGAAAAGAGCCTGCTAAGAGGCTAACCTTGGAGCAAAAGCTGGATCTGATAAATCACGCAAAAAATGGTGTTAAAAATGTTGATCTATGTAAGATGTACAATACTTGTAAATCGTCAGTGGCAGAAATTCTTGGGAAAAAAGAAATTTACTTGTCGGAAGTTGAAAAAAGACGAAAATTGAGTGGACGGATTGACACAAAAAAGTGCACCGGTACTCATGATACGCCATTTGAAATAAGTGTTTTCCACTGGTTTGTACAAAGAAGAACTCTTGTAGAACCGTCTCAGGTGGGCTGCTGAGGGAGGGCGATTACCTCTTTGCTGAATTCTGTGACAATCGAAATGTTTGATAACAATCCCATTATTGTGTTTACATTTTTTTTCTCATTTCAAATTTCGCGGTTTTTTGTCGTCAACCAATCAGCGACAAGTTCGGTTGTGTGGAAGTACAAGTTCGGAAATATCGTGAGAAAAAGTTGGGAAATATCGTGAGTTCGGAAATTTGGAGTTCGGATATGTGGATGTTGAGTGTACCTTACTTACTACCTCTTTTCCTTTTAACCTATTAAGTCCCAAATTACCTTATTTTAAAAAAAGTTTTCAGCCAGATTAATTTCAATCTTACATCAGAAAAAAATCACGCCGAACTAAACTAAAAATAAATTATTTATTTTATATTTAAAAATTTTTGATAACAAAATTGCAGCCGAAACAAAAATATTAGTGTATTTTTTTGTTTCTCAAAAACTACGGACTTTTGGTAAACATGTTCTAAGAATAAAAGTCTTATAATCAGTAGCTCACATTTTTTTAAATATTAATTTATTTACGTTGACAGTGTTATGGGGGTGAGTCACTTTCGTCAATTACCCGGTATACTAAATTTTCATTCAACTAGGTAGGTGTAGACGTAGCGTTATCTTGGGGAAGAGCCTTATAAACTAACGATTAAACATATTTTCAATATCACCTTTTTCAACTAGATATGCATTTTTTGTTAATTTTTTTTGGTTCTGGTTGAGATTTTTTAGCTTTATAGGTATACACATACAAGCAATTTACTACGGATGTAAGGAAAAATATTTTCCATAAACATATTATTATGATGTCTCATGAGAGAAATTACTCGTAGAAATATCAAATCAATGGTATCCCATAAATTTGATTTATTAAATAAGCATGTACCTATATATTTTGAATTCAATGTCATTGTGATTTTGTACAAGGTTAGTTTCTATAATTTGGCAAGTTGTTTATTATTGAAATTAGAAAAAAGTGCCTCAGACAAATGTTTTGTTTTTCAAATAGATTTTTTCATACATTTTTATAAATACGATGTGAGAATAAATAATTGAACATCAGAAACCATAAAACTGAATTAAAAGTCTTTTTTTTTATTAAAGTACCCTATATGCATATTATTAAGATATATAATATATCTGTGTTTGCTTCTGCAGGTCGCGACATATTTCTTTTAAATTTAAATAGATAAATATCATTAAACTTTCCCTATTCACTAAACATTATTGTTGTTTTAAACAATTAAAAATAAATATAAATTAATGAAATATAGCTCAATACTTTTTAAATGACAGTTCCGCTAACGTTCATCTTTTTGTCCTGGTCCAGTCGTCAATGGTAGCTTGATCCGTTGTCGCTAACTACTTTTTAAATAAAATGTCGCGACCTTCTGAATTAAACATATATAATAGATATATTATATATTTTTGAAAAGGGAAAAATTCGAGGAATCAGAATATGCAATAATATAGGGCGCGTTCCATTTTAAAACACACGGCATTGGTTCAATTTTATGGTTTCTGATGTTCAGTTGTTTGTTCGCAATCGTGTTACAAAAATGTATGCAAAAATCTATGACCTTTGTCTGAATTATGGAAACTAACCCTGTACATCGGGAATATGAAATACGATTAACGTGAGCTTTGGACTAAGTGGTCTATTCAAATTTTAATAGAATTTTGTTGCTGAAACTCCTTCCTGGACTAAGTAGCTTTTTTTTTATAATATTCTAAATCCTATTAATGTTGGTTATACATTGCTCTTTAAGTAGCCTGTTAAACCTATAGATAGGTTAGTGGAAGTAAATTGGTAATTCCTGGTAACACCAGGAAGTTAAGGTGGTGGAAACAATATGAAAAATATTTAATACTTTCCTGCAAGATCTGTTCTACGTTAAAAATATGCCTTTCCTTTTTTCTGAACATATGTACTAAATAAAATTGATAAATTTCCCGAAAAAAAAAACTATTCGTTTTTTTTTTACTTTTAGGTTACTCTAAGAGGTCATCCTGGGAGCCACATCCGGACCCGTCCCGACTCCGGGCGGGTTTTCTCCAGTTATATCAGCAGCAAAAACGCTTTCACTGAGAGAGTCATCTTGCGCCGAGGCTTTGTGGAAGATGCCCCACAAAGGTACTAGTAGGCCTGCATTTGTTACATGTGTCCAGTCCAACTGATATTTTAGCATAATTTATATAGGTATTAACTAGAATCGATAAATCGCGGGCCCTAACAGAACTGTATTAAGGGGAAGTAGGTAGAGGTGACAGCTGGTGGAATTGGAAATTTTCGGGAGGGAAACATGAGACTGAGACCCACATCATATTTTAGGTAGTCATTATTAGGTAGATTTTTATTTAGGTAGACCTAAATAGAAGGCACCATAAAATCCTGGAAAAGGCTTGTAAAATGTTGTATAACATTTATTTTCACACATATCAATAAATATAAACACATATATATCATCAGAAACAAAATGCTGTTATGACACCTTTTATGACACAATGTTATGACTTATATGACTGTTAGACAAAAATTTCCATAACTTTAAAAGTTCTAAAGATTTCGTCCAGATAAAATCCAAATATTTCGAAATAAAAAGGACTTTGTATTTACTTGATGATTAAGAAAAAACATTTCGCAAATAATACGTAAACCTTTTCCAACATTTTCTGGTAGGGCAGGCGTTTTTTGTTTTTGTTTTGTTTGTTTGATTTGAAGTTTGTTTTGATATTATAGCTTTCTACTTAGGTCTAATAATATAAGATACGATAATTTTCAGTTCCATCAGCCGTCCTTGTTACCTATGTCCTCTTAATACGGTTCTGTTAGGGTCCGCTATTTCTCATAATATCTATTTTAATAAAAGTGTTGGACTGGAAGAAAGCTACGTTAAATGATTGGTGACAGTGGATTAGATGACGTTAATGATCCAACACCCATCAAAATCATTACGTACAACTATCGTACACCTTTTCTTTTCAATATTACTTAAATGTGGACATGGTGTGTAAAAATGATATCCTTTTTTTAGATAATATGAAACACTTTTTTACCTAAAAAACTTGAATGAAAAAAATAGCGAATATTTTTTTGTTATAAATACATTGGAAAACGTTATTCAGAGAAATCATTTGTCCTGTGATTTTGCACGTCTACAATAACTGCACTATTATACTACTTATATTAGGATATTTAAATTATACAGGGTGTTTGGCTACTCGTGTTATCAATTTCGAGATCGTACAGGAAATTTGACGCTAATTTGAAATACATATGCAATGCTATGTATTTTAATCAGTGATTACTGGACCGATTTTAAGTCGAAAGGTTGATATATATAAATCTATGTCCTAAAATGATTGTTTTTCGATATTCAGAGTGTCTGAAAGCTTTTAGTATTTTTTTGGGTCATTAGATTAATTGCAGTTATCTGATACAAATAAAACAAAAAGATTTGTATATGAATTTAAGGGTTTGGTAAAATTAAAATGTTATTTTTATGAAAAAAAAAAAGGTCTTCGGAAAGATGGTATCCAAATAACATTTCTGTTGTTTAAGGATTACTTCCAAACGATAAGTTAGACAACAAAAATGAAAAATGTCGTTAATTAATTTTGTAATGAGCAATAATTGTCCCTTACCCAATTAAGCTAAAAACCTTCATATTTGTAGATTCTGTTATGCTGTCAATGTATCTCAAATTTGAAGTGCATATTTTACTTCGTTTGAAAATTACCAACAGTCAAAGAAACAGTATATTACTGCTATTTAACCCCCAATCCAATTCAGCTCTAAATCTAATCAGGTCGTGATCTATGGTAGTTGATTTACTCACTGTTTCATAATTAGCCAATATCAAGAAAAGCTGTCGGTATGTAGGCAGTCAAACCTGTATAACATTTGCCGCTAGTGCGAATTGTGACCTTCGTGGGCAAAATTCACAAATTTCTTTGTCGACCACATTTTATGGCTGCGATTTTGTGATATAAAAATAATGTAGAGAACACAGGAATTAATAGAAACGTAATGATACTAACTTTGTAAAAAAATAATTTATTGTGAATATCACTATAAATCATGAATACTCTTCAAAGTAAGTCACTTGGCCATCCACACACTTCTGCCAGCGATGTTTCCACGATTCGAAGGCGGTTTTGTAGGCGGCTTCCGGAATGGCTTTTAAAGTTCGCGTCGTAGCCACTTTGACGGCGTCCAGGGTCCCGTGGCAGCGTCCTTTGAGGGCGGTTTTAAGTTTTGGAAAAAGAAAAAAGTGTGGGGGGGGGCAGGTCGGGACTGTAGAGCGGCTGGGGAATCATTTAAATCCCGTTCTTGGCGAGGTAACTGCTCACCACGAAGCAGGTGTGACTTGAAGCGTTGTCTTGGTGAAGCTTCCAATCGGCGACGATGGCTGGGCTTACTCGGTTGAATCTTTGTTTCAATCTTTTGAGCATATCCGCGTAAAAAGCATGCTGCTCAATTGACTTCTGCATGTTGGAGCTTCGACCGAGTTTTATCACAGAGTACACTAAAAAGACCATGGTGCCCAAATAAGTGGTTGCATATGACAGCAACCACTTCACTGCAACCAATTCACTCCAACCTGCTGTTTCGAGGCTTAGACTCCCCACCACCAAACTCGCCAGCTACGAGCGTGCCGGGAAGTACAGTGAAGTACAGGGAATGAGTCTCAATACTTTTTATACAAACCCTGTATTAGAAAAAGGGACTAACTACACTTTTCGCACTCTTTATTAATACTGTATATTGTGTATTCATTTTTATCTTCAATTTTCCTCTTCTAATCACTTTCAATACTGCGAAATTTCTGCGCGTTCATCTGTGGACATCTCTCGAATCCGTCACGAATTTCGTAGCGATTGTTTCGTGTCGGTCTGTGGGATCCATGATCCTGATGTATGGCGTCGCTGAATTGTCGAGAAAATGGCCCTGGCTACTGATCACGTAAACACCGGTTATAAATCATTGATCCCATTAGAGATGTCAAAATCTTCGTTAATTCCCCGCATATCAATAAAATAAAGCCGCGCAGTTACGAGTGCTTTTCCACGGCTTTTCTCTAGACGTTTGTCCTTTTGAGTAGACGGCGCCCCCTCATAATAATCACACTGCGCTGCACAACAACCCACCCTCGATTATGTGCACGCTGCGCCCTTTAATCAAGCAGCAATTAAACGAAGTTTTTCCCATTCTCCCTTCTTGTAATGAACCAGTTAATATACACGCGGCGCCGTGCAAATCGCCTTGTCAAACCGCGTGCGGTTTTGAAAGATGGCAAATAATCCAAGGGCCCATTCTAATCACGCCATAACTGCATAGAAATTTTAAATTTGTTCCTGGTCCGTGGAAACTAGAGAGGTGAAATGTTTAGGAATTAATTATATTAATTATAAGAGTGTAAGAAACCTGCCTAAGGAATCGACTTCCAAATCCAATTTTATTACGATTAGATCTGTGGGGTGTGTAAATTAAGTAATGAGACTGGCAACGTAGCGCCCTATCTAGCAACACTGCTGAGACGGGACTTGGAAGGGCGGTAGGTCAACATGTAATGCACCTTCAGTAAAAGTTTGAACTTGTTAGAGTCATTTGTTAGTTCTTTGTGACTGTTTTCGTAAACCGGTTTATTATAGTGCTTTTTAAAAATGAGTGACATTAATTTTGAGCAACTGTGTGCGATCAGGTTTTGCTTTAGACTTGGACACAGCGCAACGGATACTTTTGCAAAACTTCAACACGCCTAAGGAGAGAGTGTTTTTTCAAGAGTCCAGGTTTTTTGGTGGTTTAAGGCATTATCAGAAGGAAGGCGAGTCGGCATTAGAAGAGAAAGGTATCTTGACTTTTGGAATCGATTGAAAATGATTCCCATTTTATGGAACGTACCACCAGTAATGACTGGTGATGAGAGTTGGGTGTTTGAGTACGACCCGGAAACCAAGCGCCAAAGCATGGAGTGGCACAATTCAAGCTCTCCAATACCCAAAAAGCACGAATGAGCAAGTCGAAGATCAAATGCATGGTGATTTGCTTTTTTTGACAGCCAGGGAATTGTCTACAAAGACAAATATCATGAACAACTGGATGTTGCATCACGACAATGCGCCTTGTCACACAGCGAGATCAGGAAAATAATTTTTAGCTAGTAAAATTTTCCTCAGCCTCCTTATTCGCCTGACTTGAGTCCTTGTGGCTTTTTTTCTTTCCCGATATTGAAAAATCACCTCAAGTAATGTAATTTTGGGACCATAGAAAACATTTAAATTGCTGTAATCGACCAGCTGAAGGGTATTCCAGTATATGAGTTTCAACACTGCTATGAGGAATGGAAGAAGCGTCTCTAGCGCTGTGTGGCTTCCCAAAAGTTTTTGAAGTAGCAATATCTACTCGATTAAAAAGAGTCTCATGACTTAATTTACACACCTCGTAAACGCTGTCTAAAGATTCACTACCACATCCAATATTTTTTAATTCGTCTCAAGTTGCTAAATCAGGCTATGTTCTCAAAAAGGTGACATTTGGGTATGACCCATATGACTTCTGTGTTCTTTATGTTATGGTATGTCTTTTACAACCTTATGACCAATATGGTCTTTATAATCGAAATAGATTAATGTCCTTTATGTCATTTAAGCTTTATACAACCTTTATGACACATAAGACCTTTATGATTCAAATGATTTTAATGACTAATGACCGTTTTGACTCGTGATCTTTATGACTCAGATCACTATTACGACACCGTATGACCCTTATGACCAATATGGCCTTTATGAGCTACATGACATTTATAGCCTTAATCACATGTATGATCTATATGACTTTTGTAACCTATATGACTTCTATGACTTTGATGACTCAAATGATCTTTATGACTAGTATGGCCCATTTGTTTTTTATAACTAATAACCTATATGATTCATATGATGGAAGTAAAACTGAGAGTAGTTAATATGTAATATCATATTTGAATTCTTCTATCTAGAAAACGACATGTCATTGAATATATTTAATAATTCATATTGAGATTCAACAAACAACTACTCATCAGCTTCAATCAGCCAAATAACTTTCAGAAATGAAATTCAAGATCCGGTTTGGCCACGTATATATCATTTTTAATATTTCCCTTATATTTTACCTCCCGAAATAGAGTAGGAGCTATTTACAGACCTATGTGTATTCAACTATTTTTGAAATTTATATTAAAAAAATTCAATTGACCTATTTCGATATTTGCACTATTAGGTATCGATAAAAATAAAAAAAGAAATTAAAACACTTTGCAGATTTATTGTGAATATGGAAACAAAGTGCGTCTTCCACCCCTGAATTTTAATCTCGGTTTAACACAAGTGTTCTCAAAAGTATTTGAGGGAGACGGTCAGTATTTTCTAGGAAGTTAGTTTTCGTAGAATCAATGCAAGAATGTCAAAAGGAATATTTGTAAGACCATAAATAATAGAAGATCTGGCAATAATTAGCAAGTCTTCTTCTGAGTGTGATTATGAAAGACATGCTAATAAAAGGCACCAAGTTTCAATAAGAGATTAACTTGATGAGATGAGTCTAAGAAAATTTACGACATAAAGAGAGAGCTTTACTATTTAGAGAACTCCTTCCGAACTCAAAAAGTTTCGGTAACTTTATGTTTATAACCAGGTTTCATCAGCAGTATGTATGTTGGAAGCCTTAAGTCTTAAATAGTAAAAAGTATACGAAGTGGATATGCAAACATAATTGGTTAATTGGCACATTAATAACAAATTGGCTTATAAATTCTAGGTGAAAAGTTATTTTTAAAAATATGAGTTAAGTAATCGTATGTATATAATTTTGTGTTGTAAAATTAGTTCGAGGATTTAAATTTACTACTGTTACTTTTACTCTTGGCCATTTGAAGCGATGATAACTATTACCTTATAAACTTAATAAGAACATGTGTTATTAAATTTTGATATGATTGGACCTCCTGGAGTTTTTTTTTTGTTATTGTTTACTAAAGCTGTTGACCATAGTCGTTTCAGTATCTAAAGAGGCCCACGTTTGTGCGAGAAACCGTTTTGTTATTTTGTAAGTAGGTATGAAAATATTCGAGATTTTTCAAGGTCAATGGGGTCATATTTTTATACCGTTGCGCTGTCGTAAAAACTGATTAATAAAGCGAATCAGGCCACTATTTTTGTTTGCCATTAGTTCAGTTTGATTTCTATTTAGATGGTTTGACTAGCTAATTTATCAAGCTTGTGTTCTTAATTAATTGAGCTATATAATTAATTATTTTATTTTTATACAAAAAACCGTATTTTATCAAAATATGGAAATAATGACTTCTTATCTTACATTTAAATCTAGAGGTCATTTAGTATTAAATATTTTATTAAACCGAGTTTAGTTCGTTTTTACTAAAAATACTATTTTACTTTTACCTAAAAACGAATAATTCGGTTTTTAACATGTATAACATAAGTATAACACATATTAATAAAAATAATAGTAACAAAAGCTTTATTTCCCCAACAGTTACAACCCGTTTACAGAGCAATAATAACACAACATAAATTTCACAGAAAAGAATTTTTACCTATATACAACAGAAAATACGATAAGACAAATAAGATAAGTGTATAAACAAATAAATTTCAATGATTATAAACTAAATTATGCAAATTACCGTAGATACAAATAATTAGTCATTTATGCTCCAAAACTATCTCTAGGTTTAGTTAAAATTTCATTAATTGCAGAAAAGTGTATATCGGTGTCATTTGATGTTATTAAAATTCATACACATTTCATAACAGACTTCAGTATTGTGTTTCTTCGAGGAGTAGAAAGCCGAAAAGTATTCTAAAGTATTATTAAAGTATTGCGCCATTTGTGAAGTGTCATTAGTGACAGCTGACAGTTATTAAGTTTTATAGTTTACATATTGAGTCTATTTAGTTTATATACTACATGTTAGTAAATAATTGTATGGAATGACAGATTAACATTCTAGAAGTTAGATGAACGTTCTAGAACATGTAAGAACTATAAATAGTTATGTTGTTTCTAAGATAAAGTTAGTTGTGATTTGAATGTTCCAGAGTTAAGATCGCAGAGTTGTAAAGTATTAATAAAAGTGATTGAAGTGGAGACTGACTTATATTTCAGACGAAATACCTAACAGTATTTGGTGATATGCCTGCTTCTAGTATTGGTACATGGAAATTTACTTGAGATATCAATTCGAGATCGTGAACGGGGGTACTTAAGGAAAGCACGATTTCTTAATACCTTTGTCCACTGTGTAATTACTGAATTTTATGTAATGTAATTTTATTTGACCGATTTTAAATACGAATCTCCCACACCTCTCTCACCTAACGAAACCCCCACCCTATTGAGTTAAACACCCTTACATTTGAAGACGCTGTTATGTTACTCCAGATCTCGTCATGATACAAAAAAAGTTGATATTTCAAAGTGTTCTCCTGTTATCGTGTACCCGAAAAAGGTTAACAGATCGACAGACAGACACACAGACTAACACTTTTTTTTCACTTAAAATCCAGACGTAGAATATTTTAAGCATAAGGATAAAAAATCGGCGATATTATAGTTCGACTATATGAGTGTGGAAGTAAAATATCCATTAGTAGTCAAGTAGGCAGGGAGCTAAAATCATCAAAAAGTGTTCTTGAAACATACAGGGCTAGTTTTGACGGTTCCCTATGTATTCTTTTGCGTAGAAAACAATGCGCGGGGTCCGTAGAGCTGAAACCGTACGTAAATATTTTAAATTAACAAATTGTGAAAAAAAGTCTTTTTTTCACATTTTTGCTTATATCTCCGTTCATTGGCATATTTTATATAGCATATGCATTTAAGAAGTTGAGCTTATTGAATTTCCAAAAATTTTAAGCTCCACCCGAAGTCTCCAAGTGCTACTGTTAACTTGCAAATGACTGCTGAAGTTGAAAAAGTGCTTTTTTTCACTATGTTTTTACCTCGAAAGTAGGACGACTATGATCACGAAATTTTTTGGTCATGACTACAGCTATTTATAGTATGACCAAAGTTACAAAAATTCAGCTCGATCCGTTAATAACTTTGCGAGTAATTGATCGAATTTTTTTGCAAGCCCTAATTAACAATGACGCCATTTCTTTGTTTATTGTACGATATTGACCGGGTCAGGCTAGAAAAATTATAAATCTCTTCAAGTTTGCGAGACTTTTTGAGATTTTGAAAAATATTAATTTGGGCCAGTTTTATAACGTTTTCTACGCTACTACCTTTTCTGACGCGACATATATATTGTTGAAATTGATAAAATTGAAAGTACGCTTCAAGACGCGTATTTAAAAAAAAAATGGGCGTCAAGGTATTATAGTCACAATTCCGAGAATTTCGAAGCGGCTACGCTACAACAATATATACTTCGCCTCAAATGAGGTAGTCGCGTAGAAAACGTTGTATAACTGGCCCAAATTAATATTTTTCAAAGTCTCAAAAGTCTCACAAACTTGAAGAGATTTATGATTTTTTCTAGCCCAATCTAGTCAATATCGTACAATAAACAAAGAAATGGCGTCATTAAGGCAAAAAAATGCGATCGTTAATTACTCGAAAAGTTATAAATGTATCGAGCTGAATTTTTTTTGTAACTTCATACTGCAAACAGCAGTAAATTTTATGATCATAGTCGCACTACTTTCGAAGTAAAAAAATAGTGAAAAAAGAGCACTTTATCAAGTTCAGCAGTCATTTGCAAGTTAACAATAGCACTTGGAGACTTCGGGGGTTGGGCTTAAAATTTGGGAAATTCAATAGGCTACAACTTCTTAAATGCATATGCTATATAAAATATTCCAAGGAATGGAGATATAAGCGAAAATGTGAAAAAAGACGATTTTTTTTTCACAAATTGTTAATTTAAAAAATTAGCGGACGGTTTCAGCTCTACGGACCCCGCGCATTGGGTTCTACGCAAAAAAATACGTAGGAGACCGTCAAAACTAGCTCTATATGTTTCAAGAACACATAAAAGTCTACCTACTGGACTGTAGTGGATATGTAATTTGAACGCCTTCGCCTGCTGGTATGTTCTACACAACGGTAAATTATGCAAGAAATCCGCAGTTGAATTGGTTTTGAATCATTTTCGTTCCTCGGATTAATTCACGTCTATTCCGGGCCGTCGGCGGCGGCGGCGTTGGCGGTGGCGAGGGAGTCTGTCACCATCTTGCCGACTAAAGAGCCGCGCTCCCCCACCTCTGCGCCGCTCTTTCACGTTTCGGTACGTCCTCAATTCGGCATGTAATGTTAAGGTTAATGCAATTTGAACGCGGAGTGTCGCGAACTACGGGTTACCGAGTCAACAAAGAGACGCCATTTTCACAAGAGCGGGATAAAGCAAAAAGACAAGAACGGATGACGGTGGAGGCGAGGGCGTCGAGCGAGAGAGACGGAGCGAGCGACGAACCTCGCAGGAGCGCGACTCCTGCGGGACCCGGTGGTGAAGTGCGTGCTAGTCTGCTGGTCTCTCAAGTCCATGTACTCAGACAATCTCCGGGGATAGAGAATTGAGGTCTTGATCCTTTTTGATTTGAGAGCCTTATTGTCTGCGGATCTGAGACTGGAGATGGGGCAGAAATTAGATGTTTTATTTCGCCGTGAATGTGGTTGGGACGGGAAATTAATTATTATGAAAAAAATGTTACCAGGTTATATCGAAAATACAAGCTGAATAATAGGTATACGATGATAAAATACAGAGAGCGGCGAGAATGTGCGGCACATATTTAATAATACCAAAACAAACTAGTTTTCCCTAAACAACGCGAAACAGGTCAAATACTAATTACAGAAATACATGTGTGATTGCCGTATTACCTTTCAAACTGTTTTCAAGAGATGACGTCGTCTTAAATCTTTTCGAATAGCAATCGCTTATTTATGGTGTTGGTTTTGGTAAAACCAGTATCGGATATTTGAAACGACAGCATAAAATTTTTGCCAACTTGCATTGGATTTAGAGAAAATTCGCAATTAAAATTATGAGACACATTTTATTACTATTAAAAATTAACTGCAACATTAAAAATAAAATGTTGCAGCAGGCTAACTGTTCTCAAATTCCCAACCCTTGACTCTGCTGAATCTGTTCGACAATACTTGAGTAACATTTTTCTTGGGAGTTGGATTGATAGAAGAGGGCAAAAAGGATCTTCTGTTTAGGTACATACATATATAAACAAAGTATAGACCACAACATCGAAATAAGAAAGGGTATAGCAAGATAAATACATGATATGCTGCCCCCGCACTAATCAATTCTATATTTTTATCATAAGTTGGTACTGAGGTGAGATTAAATTTCCTAAAAAAGGTATATTGAAAAACAAATATGGGACCCAATACTGCCATAATTAAAGTTAATTAGAAAAAGTAAAAAAAGATTTTCTCCAGAACGGGTGAACTGATTTTGACGAATAAAAAATATGTTATGTGAATCGATGGGACGATGTCAGAAAAAAAAAATAGGAAATTATTCCAGTATCTACGGAAAAAATTAAAATGTTGCGTTTTTATGGCACGCACTTGCCGTACTATCACCATTCATTATCAAGAAAAATATTCCATGTTTAAAAATTATCGGACCATTATAACACACTTAAGTAAAGTAAATATTTTCAATGTTCTATGAAAGGTTTATTAAACACTGTACGGGTTGTTAGGAAAAACCATTCAAAGATGGGGAGATGACTCATTAGGCCAAAATAAGAAAAAAAGTGTCTATCGGCATCTATCCGGGAATGCTCCCTGAAGGCGACGTTCATAAGGTTTTCCTTTTATAATTATCTCAGTAACCGGTTGAGACAAATTTACTGAAATTGGCATCCAGGGTAATTTTTTGGTGCTGAATCGAAATGCAGGGGAATGACTGGAGAATATGACTGGACTCACCACTACGACTGGCAACAGAACCCAACGTAACCAAGGACAGGGGAGATTGTTCTGAAACAATTCGACACATTCATTTGGTTTGGCGAATTTCTGTTTGGCATGTGCCATTAACCCATTATCTCCCACTGAACTCATTTGAGTACACCGCAAATTATTCTGTCTCAACCACATCTATTGAAATTTTTTGACAAACTAATCTTTTGGTGGTATTCTGCAAGGTAACCCCGTAAAGAATGATTTAAAATGATGTATTTATCTTTCCAGTTTAATTTAATTTTTAGCGGCCATGTCAATATTTTTTTTATATACACTCAACATCCACATATCCGAACTTTTCCGTTCCGCAAACTTCCACATTTCCGAACTGTCGTCACCTCGGGATAACCGAACTGCTGGCGCATGAGCAAAGGGTTTTTCTGGCTCATTCTAGTACTTCTCTTTGTTTTTCGAGGTTTTTATGCAATTGTAATACATACATACATGTGTACATGTTAATAAAAGAACGTTTTTTTAAACAAAAAAAAAAAATGTCAGGTGCAAAGGAGAGAGTGATGCACGTAATTATTTTGTAATTCAAAGTAAAGGTTTGTTTTATTGAACATTTTGTTGACGTAACCTATAATAATTTAAAACTGAATTGAAAAATGATGAGAAAATATGTATTTTTAAGAAAACCGTGATATAAAACAAACATTATTGTACTGTTTATTTGCAGAGAAAAGGGCCTGCTAAGAGGCTAACCTTGGAGCAAAAGCTGGATCTGATAAATCACGCAAAAAATGGTTTTAAAAATGTTGATCTATGTAAGATGTACAATATTTGTAAATCGTCAGTGGCAAAAATTCTTGGGAAAAAGAAATTTACTTGTCGGAAGTAAAAAAGTGCACCGGTACTTATGATACGCCATTTGAAATAAGTGTTTTCCACTGGTTTGTACAAAGAAGAACTCTTGTAGAACCTGTCTCAGGTGTGCTGCTGAGGGAGGGCGATTTCCTCTTTGCTGAATTATGTGACAATCGAAATGTTTGATAACAATCGCATTATTGTGTTTACATTTTTTTTTCTCATTTCAAATTTCGCGGTTTTTTGTCGTCAACCAATCAGCAACAAGTTCGGTTGTGTGGAAGTACAAGTTCGGAAATATCGTGAGAAAAAGTTCGGAAATATCGTGAGTTCGGAATGTGGATGTTGAGTGTATACAAGAGGTCCTTAGTTCCAAAGTATTCTCACAGATGGAGCGTTAGATGCAAATGGCAACTTAAGAGTTTACGTAAACAAGTTGTATAAATCTCCTGTTTTCAAGAGTTGGTTTTTGTATCGTGAGTGTTAAAATATTCAATTTGGGGTGGTGAGTTAGCATTTCAGGATTGTACTTTAGTAATTTATAATATGGGAACACACAATTCACATTATTTCTAAGAAGAAATTTAAAAAATGGCTGTGTACTCGTTTGAGTATAATGAGAAGATATGTATAAATTATTTCGTGTATGTATAAATATCTTTTCAGAATTTGTTGCGACATGGATTCTGATTTTCCTCAAATATCTTCAAAATGTTTTTACGGGAAACGCTTCAAAACGATGGGAGAAGCAATGGAAGAAATATCTTCTTCAAATCGTGAACCAGAAATAGTTATAATTCGGCCTGAGGTAGACACGCAAACAGATGAGGAAGAATATGACGATAACGATATGGATATTTCCAATTTTCCCTGTGATATTCCTGGAGAAGTAGAAGTTCAGTATTCTTCGGAGGACGAAATTCCTTTATCTGAAGTAGCTGTTAGAAGTCAAGAGGTTGTAGAAAGTGACAACGAAAGTGACAACCTCGACTACAATGTGCCGTTATCTGTACCAGTTTACAAGAAACGTAAAGTTTTAAAAAGTAAAGAAAGAAACAAAAAAGATGAGCCTAAGTGGACAAAAAATTACAAAGATATTAGTATGCATGGCAAAACTGAGGGCTATAAAGAGAGACTTCAGAAAATAATAGAAGACGTGAAGAACGATAGGCCAGTTCAAACATTTGAAAGATTGTTTGATGATGAGGTTATAAAATTGATAGTGGAACAGTCAAACCTATATGCCTTGCAAAAAATAATCATGGTTTTGTGGTTAGGGATGCAGAAATAAAAATATTTTTAGGAATATTGCTGCTTTCTGGTTACCACAAGATGCGCTCATTGTTGAACTTACTAAAAAAAATTTTTCGTCAGTGGGGAATTTTCCACCAAAATCTTTCAATAGATGAAGCTATGGTAAATTATTTTGGCCACCACTCCGGTAAGCAATTTATAAAGGGGAAACCAGTAAGATTCGGATTCAAGGATTGGATGCTGTGTAGTTCTACTGGGTACTGTTATAACTATGATACTTATTGTGGAGCTAAATAAAAAGATAGCGAGATGGATGATAGTTTACCATTAGCTTCTAAAGTTGTTTCAGACATGTTTCAATGCATAGAAGAACTTTCCGACCACGTTGTATATTTCGAATATATTTTTCCAGTTACGATCAAACGCTCAGAGATATGAACTTTAGGACAACTGGCACTGTACGAGAAAATTGGACTAAGAAATGTCCTCTATCTTCAGTAAAGGCCAGGCAAAAAAATGCAGCGTGGTGTTTTTCAGCAAGTATACGACGAGAAAAATAATCTCTTAATAATAATTTGTACAGTGGAAAGACAATAACATTGTCACAATGGTAACGAATCACGACACTATAGAGCCCTTGGGAAAAGTAAAACAATGGTTTTCTGCAGAAAAACAAAAAGTCAATGTACCTCATCCGCACTTGTTTGGCAGTTATAATTCATCTATGTGTGGTGTTGATTTACTCGACCAAGCAGTAAATAACTATAGAGTGTTTATTCGTGGAAAGAAATGGTGGTGGTCCCCTTTTACTCATTCGGTAAATGTTACAATGGTAAATGCATGGAGACCAATTACCAGTTGTAAGTACCAATTGGCTCATAATGATAAAAATGGATTTACTTAGTTTTACTAGAGATATGGCTCGTCAATACCTAAAATCTTTTGGAAAGGCGACTTTTTCAAAGAGGCGGCCAGCTTCTCTTTTAAGGGGACCGCCTACATTAGGAGGTCAAAATCAAGCACTTTTTCGTGAATTTTTTACAAAGAAACGACACAATGGATTGTTTTGAAATTTTTACTGTTTATTATGTATATCAAAAGGTTTACAAAATTTTTTTTTTATTAAATTTCATATGTTTAAATAAAAGGTATTAATAATTGAATGCCGATGCCTTTGAAAATTCCTTCTCCACGGCGTGCAGGATAGCGTCCCATAGAATCATCTGAATCATAAAAATAAAATATTTTTGTAAAGTTTATGAGTATAGCTCCTATTTGAACTAAAAAAAAATCATGAATTTATTAAAATAAATAAAAAAATTGTTGTTTAAAAAAAATTGATTTTTTGTGGAAAAAAAAATTTTTTTTTGGCAATAATTTTTACTGATTTTTTTAGTTCAAATAGAAGGTAATTAAATAAACTTTAATTAAAAAAAAAACAAAGTCGATCCGTCCAGTAGTATTTGAGTAATCGTGCACCCCAATTTGAAAAACATCGTTTCGAGAAAAACGCGTTTAAAGTTTTCGTACATGAAAAATAGTCTCGATAAATTTTTTTTTTTCGTTTATTTACCGTAACTTTTTAGCCAATCTGCTATCCCTGCTCCATAAGAAAGTCCCTCCTCTTCTTTAAACAGTTAATGCCTTTGCGATTGTTTCGGCTTGATTCGTCTTGATTCGGCTTCGTTCTACCGACGCTTCGGAGCACGCGCACTATATATTATGTTTCGAGTGTTTACAGTTCGAATTCGGACTTGAAACTTTGGGAGCATATTCTACAGATGATATACTTTCAATTTAAGCAAAAAAAAAAACAAATCGATTTTTTTGACCATCTAATGTAAGAAGTAAGTAAGAATAAGTAAGTAAGAAGTATTGCAGAAGACGGCGACGGTCATTTTCCGAAAAAATTGAGAAACAGCTAAGGTGCCCTCAATGTTACCTAAGAGCAAGATGTAGTTGTATCAAGTGTGGCGTCACTTTGTGCATCGAACGTCATTGTTTCATTCAGTTTCATTCAAATACATAAATATTATTCATTTGCAATGTATTTCCGAAATACAAACTTTTTATGGCATTTAATAATTTCGTTTATTTTACTATGCATTCTCCTACTGTACCAATTTGAGTACACGACTTTTTTCAAAAACTATTCAAACTGATTTTTTTTATAATTTTTCTAGTATAATTGTACACAGGACTCACAAAATAAAACAAAAAAACTCATGAAAATAAAGAAAAAAATATTCATGGGAGGTAATGGGTTTTAACCTGGTCACAACTACAGAAGACAACAAGCAACAAATCGAGATCATTTAATGGTAGTTTCTTGGAGAGTCCCCACTCCCGTGACTGATGACGTGGATTAGGGGTAGCTAAATGCTTGGCAGTTGACAGTCGTGCCTGCCGTTTTCTATCGGATTTTCGAGGATACCCAATCAATAGAAGTGGATTTGAATGTCGGAATATCCCGCTCCAACGTACTGCTTAATCATAAATGTAAAAACTCTAACAACGAATTTTTCGACTTTATGATGGGCGCCAGCACGGCAACAGGAAGTTCGTCAAAAGATCAGTCTGAATATCGCAAAGGTAAGATCAATACCTTAGCGGTGATGCCTGAGTTTGTGACTTTAACTTTGCATCTTCACTTACCAACACTTTGACTGTGTATCTTTAAATACTTAGACCTGCATAGCCATCACCATCTTGTTTATTTTTATCCATCTATCTGGACTTAACGTATCACACATGTTGCCTTTCTAGATCGTCTGTTCTGCTAACTTGTGCGATTTTGGATTGGTATCCAAACCGAATTCGATGGGAGATTGAATTTGGCACACTCATTTGCTTTTTTGAGTGCAGCATCTTGTTATTAGAACCTTTAAATTGGCAAACGGATGCTTTTTCCTAAGGTGATACAGGTATGGTGGCATATGATATGATCGCAGTTTTTTTTTAGGTCGTGCCATGTCAAGGTTCTGACATGCTGGGATTAGAACGACCTGAAATCCGGTTTTAGTGATCCAAAAAACAAGGGGTCTGCTAGGTCTGAGTCCCTCATGTTCATCATGCAGCATGTAGACTTGTAGACTGTCTGGATCGTTAAGTTTTAGGGCTTTTTTGACTTTAGGGCTAAACCTTGACGTGATGGGGTCAAAGCGATCCGGAATTCGGTTTCAGCGACCCAAAAAAAACAGTAGAATAAGGGGGTCTAGGTCCAAGCATAAGAGTTTTATTGCGGGCCTGTGTAATTATTTGAGGTAGATAAACATAAACAACTTATGTTTTTCGTATCAGCAGGAAATACGCGCAAAGTGAAATATATACTTACATATCGATTTACTTACATACAAACATAACGTATGGCACTGCCTCGTTTCAAAAACACAACGATTCGGGCAGCTACAGCAGCAAAACTAGTAGCTTGGTACACCAACTTGGATCCTTTACCCATTGCTCGCAGTTACTGCCCGAAAATATACGACAAGCGCTGCCTACAATATGTCATTGTAGATAAATATAAGAACAGACGTCTCTGGTACAGACGCTGAATTTCTAATATTTTAAACTGAGAGTTCAAACTGTTACTATATGTAACATTTTTTTTCGTTCGTTTACGTTTGAATTGCTTTGCATCCTTTCTGATGGACAATAACGTATGGGTAGTTGCATATCTGCTACGTCACGTCACTTGAGTTAAATCACGTCGGCGACACTGCGTCTAGGATGCGTGCAAGGACAAATACGACTTTAAGGATAGTATTTAATCTATGTCAAATTATATGCTTGCCTGAGCGTGATGCACTCGCTTTGAATTCACCGAATGCAGATCACGGTTATGGGAATGGCGAAATTCTAAAATCAGTAATAAACCCAAGAAGCCCAGACACCTTTGCGAAAGCGACAGGCGACAGGAAATATGTTTTAATTACATGTAGGTACATCACAGCCCCACAAAACATTATGTCACACGATATGACTTTTTTTTTGGCAAACTATCGTTATATTAGCATGTTTTAGCTGTGAAATCTGTTATGTACCTAGTATTTTATTGTTTAACTGATATTTACGGCGATTTTTGTCACTTTTAAATCTATATTGGCTTTTAGAAATAATAGCTATTTGTTGCATTTTAACTTTGTAATATTCAAAGTTTTTAAGTATTTTTTACCTTAAATAGTTAATTGGTTTATTTTTAATATCCTCATAGATTTCATACAAAAAGAAAACATATTTAAGTACATGAGTTTCACATATAGTGGTGACTTGCTCTGAAAATCTTAAAAATGACTGTCTGTTGTAAAATGTTATAGTTTGTTCAAATCGCGTATTATTCAGTTCAATATAACAAAAGAAAATCAACAATCGGGATCACTTGAAGCCGCGGCACAAAAATATTGACTTAGGGCAGCGATTTTTTGACAGATTTTCTGACTGTAAAATCAAGATTCTAACATTAAAAAAAATCAGTATTCAGGCAAATTAAATGTGTGAACTGGAATTTTAGGGGATTACATCATTGGGCCATTTTTCATTGATGATACCTTTAATGCCGAAAAGTATGGAACTATACTCCAACAAGAAATTATTCCTGCTGTTAAAAATCTTCCTGTAGAGTTTTACGCAATTTGGCTTCGGCAAAATGGTTTTCCTGCCCATAGTACACAAGATTTTTCTGTACTGCCATATTTCAAATGAGCCATGTGTTCTTTAAATCTAGTCAATATAGGTATTTTTGTTTGCCCAATATACTTTTGATCACAATCTTTACAACTTATTTCGTATATTCCTGACTTTTCGTTATTGTCGATTTTGTCTTTGGGGTTACCCAAAAGCGGCTGTGGTTTATTTTTAGAATTATAAACCAAATTGATTCACACCACGCTTTTCAATATAAAATGACAAGTATTAATTTTCTAATTCACCATTTGTTAAATTTCCCCCTCAATAAAGAGAGGTTGTTAATATGAGAAACAATTAATTAATAATATAGCTAAGAATAACGGTTACTCAGTCCATTTAAAGGGGGGGGGGCGGGGGTAGCGTTAATTCGGGCAAAAAAAGGCACATTTTTGTGATTTTTTTTTTGACGACACAGTTAAAATCTATTTATTAAAACCAATGACACATTAAAGTATAACATTCGAAGAATATCGTGTAAAATTTTCATGAAAAAATATAAAAAAATATGGGAATGACAGCAATTATTCGGAAGCGTCTCGGAAAAAAGTACAATTGCAGTGTTCATCATAACTTGGTGCTGGATCATCTGAAATAAAAAAAATCAAAGTTCTTAATCGTTTTTCCCAGATAACGTTGCGGGGGGGGGGGGGGGTTTTCTAAATTTCTATTTTTCACTTTTTGGGAACACTGAAGAGAAAAACGCGATTTTTGCGAAAAAAAATCGGCTAATTTGTTACTGCAAAATAAAAAATATTAACAAATTTGAAACAAACTCGTTACCTCGTAAATTATGTGCAGAAATAGTGTTCAAATTTTCAAAAGGATCGGTGCAGTAGTTTTGAAGTTATTGTTAAAAGTTATGAAGTTAAAAGTTAAGGTTGTCGACTTTAAAAAACGCGAGTTGTGGGAAAAACGCTGTAATGTTTTGAACACTAAAAAAATTTGGAATAAAACGTTCGTTTATAAGCGAGTTTTATCGGCTTACATCACACTGAATCATCGATGCCAGGTCCATAAAGGATGTTGCTATCATCGATAATGTCTAAAGCATCCTTTTGCTCCTGTCTACGACGAATCCTGCCTTGCGAAGCAGCTGTCAGGTAAGTCATGTCTGCTGAGTCATGTATGAGGCGAGGTTGCTTAAACCGCTGTATCTTCGTTAGTTTTGCTCCGATTCTTCTCGAATTTTCACACAATATTCTTGAAAGGTTTTCCATTCAGAAAATGCAAAAAACAAAAGTTTAAAAAACCCTCCCCCCCCCCTTAATAGATATAAGTTAATAAGGAAGCATAAATTTAAGAGAACCCTGTACAATTCCACGACTTTTCGTAGAGATACTGACAATTCGAAATTTGCTTCGTTACTGTATGAACCTAAATTCACCCGCGGACTAGGTAAATTTTTTAAAAATATTAATATAAATTATGTTTATAATTCTAATAATAAACTACAGACGCTTTTGGGTAACCCCAAAGACAAAATCGACAATAACGAAAAGTCAGGAATATACGAAATAAGTTGTAAAGATTGTGATCAAAAGTATATTGGGCAAACAAAAAGACCTATTTTGACTAGATTTAAAGAACACAAGGCTAGAATTTCGTTTTAATTTTCTCATGAAGATGCCAACTTGGTTGGCGAAACTCGCGTCGAGAAAAGTGTAGTAGTTCGGTGTTTCGTGGAAAACGTCCAGTTTTTTGTTTCTACGCCGAAGGTTCCAGTACCCACTCCAGGCTTAAAGGAAATGTTGGGAGCAAAAAAATGGTGTAACTAAATACAGGGTGTCCAATTGATAAACAATAAAACTTTGTATTATATCTTCGCAATTATAAATAAATTTAAAAATGTAATGGCGCCAGTGGATTTGTTTCTTCATATTTGCTGCCATAAATGAAATATAGGACAATAGACCAAAATTTGAGAATTCCCCTGTAGCACCAAATCTGACTGCGTTAACCATGATACGTGTCGACGATTTTAAGTTCCATTAAAAAAATAGCCCAGTACTGCTGTATCATGTTTTTGACATCACGTTGTTTCAAGATACCCTATAAAACAAATATAAAGGTCCACCCGATACAATAGATACGTATATGAATGCGATTTTTTTTAAATAGTAATAAGAAATTTACTTTATCGAATTAACAGAAATAAAAAAATAAACATTTTGTAGAAATAATTTCAATTAAACAAGGACAATTCAAAAAAATATACGATTTCATAAACAAAATGGAATTACATGTACTTACATCCTCTGCTAAACAAAAGTCGCTGATAGGATTTTGCGGTATTTACTAGGAAGCGTGTAAGTGCATCATAATCTCATAATACGTTAGTGAATGGAAGACCGAGGTATACCGTTCTCCGTGCAGTGTACAGGGTCCGGGGGTGGACAGAGGATTCTAAAGTTAGTAAGTTGCCTTGCATCTATCAGCGCATTCAGCGCATATGCCTCTGTTTGATGCGCTATTATCCTCGTTTGCTGCAACAGTGGTCGACGGATTAAATGAATGTGTAGACCTGCTTTGTATTAACTGATTCGGTTACGTGCATACATAAGGGATGTATGTGGGAGGGGCGAGGGAAGAAACCTTTCCATTTTCAGAAGAAATCGTTCTACCGTTCGTATATTCTATGTATATTTTTGTATTTACTACTTGACGAAGCTCTTCAGCTTTTTCATGCAATTAAGCGAAAATCTGCAATAGAATTCGAAATTGTATTATGATAGGTAAAGTAAGTACCTGTGAAGTTAAGAAGTTCTCGTGACGTTTAAGTCATAACATACGTCATTTTCAATTTTCTAATTTCCTTTCTTTTGCGTTTTTACGATTTATGAATAAATAACGGATCGCTTGAGTGAGAAACAAATAATTGAAATTTTAATAATGAGGGTGTATGGAGACATGCATAGATACCAAGATCAAGTTTATGTACTGTTTAATGAATTGTATACCCCAACAGATCTCCAATAAACCAGTCAACAGTAAACCGACTGGTAAATAAATTTTGACTTCCGTCAATTAATGTTACTCGTATTGTTTCATTTCGTTGGTATGTAGTCAATTGTTGTGTTGTCTTGTGTTCGTCCCACATTCACACATTTGAACAGGTTTTTTAGTCGAGTTTTCCTGTATGCATATAATATGTGAGTTTTGTGTTGTTTTTATGGATCGAGTGCTTTTGGCACCAAGCTAACTATATTGCCTTGAAACTTAGTAGGACAGGGCGTACATTTTCGCCAGATCAAAATAGGTATAAGCAGAGTTCGCACTTACCATCGCGCGGAGGGTCAATCGCTTGGCGATATGTCCACCCCCTGCCCTGATTCAATATTGCAAACAATGAATTAGCTCTGCGAGCACATGCCTATGTAGAAGTGAAATACGTATACTTAATAAATCTGTTTTAATGTTAATGTTAATGGTAAATAAATTTCAAGTAATTGGTAGCATTAAGGATTCCGCTAAATCAGGTAGATCTAGAACAACCGGAACTGGTTCCAACCGAAGGAGATAAAGCGTTGGATATCTTGCTCTGCACGAAAATCCAGTTCAGCCTTCCAGGGTGATTGCAGGTTTTCACCAGTAAGTTAAGAAACTACAACTTGTTTACGAGTTAAACGAGGAAAAAATTGATAGAAGGGCTGAATTTTGTGAAGATATGATGGCAAGATGCAATAACAATAATAACTTCGCAAGAAATACCATTTTTTTAGATGAAGCTACATCAATTTAAATAGTGTTGTTATAATCGACAAGACGTTACTGGTCAAGACTGAACATTCATTGATTCTAACAAGTGCATACCCAAAATCCCTAAAAAGTTAATGTTTGTATAGCCATTGTTGAAGGACGTATTGTTGGACCTTTCTTTATAAATGGAAATTTAAATTCTGAAAATTATTTAGATTTGCTAAGAAACTACATTATTCTATCTTGCAGTTTGTTGTTTCCGAGTGAAAAAAAATATTATTAACCAAAAAGTATGGTTCCAACAGAATGGAGCACCACCCTATTTTGCGGCAAAGTAGGGAGTATTTAAATGCACAATATCCAGGACGCTGGATAGACAGAAGAGGTACAATTGAATGGCCAGCGCGCTCCCCGGATCTAAATCCCTTAGATTTTTTCTGTGGGGATATTTAAAATGTAAAGTTAATGCCAATCGACCAGATAACATTGAAGACTTGAAACAGAATATTCAAATGAAATCCGGGCCATTCCTTGAAGACTTCCTAGTAAATGTTATTGAAGAGTTTCGGGGCTGGCTTGAATATTGCTTGGCAGAAAATGGAGGTCACTTTCATCACCTCATTCTCTAACTATTGATTTGTTGTTTCATTTTTAAAAAATAAATAATTAAGTAAGCAATTACATTCTTTTACAAAAAATTAACTTTAAACGTGTTCTTTGCGAAAACTTCTTTATGTAACCATATCAAATGTTTAGTGAACAATAAAGAGAAAAAGATGCTCTTTCAGATATTGAGGAAAACCTACGCGTTGTCATTTCAAAAAGTAAAGTCGGTAAACGCGAAAAGACATACGGATGTATGTGGATTTAAAATAAGGAATGTTAAAAAAGTTTTTGATATATATATTTTTATCTCTAACAGGAGCTCGATATTTTACAAATATTAGAACACTAGTAGAATAACAGTAACAGATTCATTAGATACCTAATTGTCAAATATTAAAAATACTAAAGTCGTATACACAAAGTTGACTAACAGAGAAACTACGTATTTACTTATGTTGAAAATGATCAAATGACCTGGTTTTATCAACATTGTCACACTGACGGACCTGTGGGCTACTTGCTTAGCGCCGACAATGCTGTCTGCTGGACGTCGCCCACAACTGTTAGATGATCTCTCATCAGTTACGAAATCTGCTTGTTGCTATTGTGTGCCAAATTGTAAAAATAGTATAGAAGCAGGAGTGGAAAAAGATGTGTCAAAGTTATGTTAACAAATCCCTCCACTAACCTAAAATTATCGCTATTTCTATAAAATTTCTATAAAATTCGACATGAAAGAACTCTAAACAATTTTTTTTAATATTGTTCCTTCTTTGGCTATCGATTTTGGTTGATTGACATCACTAAATAATCACTACCATTTTTATTTAGTAAAACATATTTGAAAGTTATTTATTTGGAATGAGCGAAAACTAAATTTAGATGTTTAGTCACAAAGGGTGCTATTGGAACAATCATTCTTAAGATTTGTAAGACGTATCTTTTCAAATAACAAATATATCGCTCGTTACGTCATTATGGGACACCCATGGGGCATATATTGATATATATGAGTACATATTATGGTATGTAGTGGCGACTGATGGAATTTTTTGTAATGTAATTTTGTATTTTGGTAAGGAAAATGGGACTAACATAATATTTTAGGGGGTCATTTTATGACTTAAATAGAACGCTATTGCAGCTTATAATAGCCTTCCATTCCGTTTCCGTAAAAACAAGAGAAAGATTTCCTCACAAGAATGTCCTGGGCACAAATTGCGAGGTATTTTTTTTTCACAATTACTAAGTGATTTGAATAAAAAACTGAAATTTCTATAACATTAAAGGAAATAGAAAAAATAATCAATATTTCCATAATTTAACAGAAATCAGTAATTCGAATAAGTCACAAGGTTGTTCGCATTCATATGGCGATAAAAAATATTATATAACTATATTTTGCAAATACTTTGTAAACCGTTTCAGATATCTTTTGGTGATGCAAACGTTTTAATTTTTTTTTTCCAAAAAGTTTTAGATGACGTTTGTTTACAATAATAGCCTTTTTTCAACTCCGTAAAATATGATGTGACTTCCACGTTTCCTTGTTAATGAAGATATGAGAATATCAAATCCTACCAATCGTCACGTTGTACGACTCTTGGAAGTCGGCTCAATCACCTTTTGGCAAGGTCGTGAACGCCTTGTCAAAATGTTTTCGTGTTTAAATAGAGATTCTCAACTGTATCCGCGCGGCAAAAGGCGTACCATAGGAAACTCAGCGATCAACTTATTCCAGTGGTCAAATTTTAGATTTCGCACATTTCATATATTTAATTACATGTTTGCAAATATAAATTATAAATATATAATTTCAAACTTATAAATACACCGGGTGATTGGGGAGGAAATCGCAATGTTTGGACGAGCGGAATTGTGAAAAGTGAACAAAAAAGTTCAAACTATCGTTGCAATACCAAAAACATAAAATCAACATATTGTCGACGACTATATGGGGCAGGTAGTAGAATTCTTATATACATATGTACAATACCGACTAAATGAAGTTACATGTAAAAATAAAGAGAAAATTCACAAACCTTACAATAACTGTGACAATTACACAGGACCAAACAAGTTTTTCCAGTGCGCGGAAATACAGACCCAGTCTATGCTGTTTCTGGTGTCGCTGAATACGAATCAGACCTTAGTTTTCTTCATTTACCGCTATTTTTTTTTCTAACCTCAAAAAAAGACATTTTACACGATAGCTTGATTACACATGCACACAAACACAAAGCTTCTACATTTTTCAACGCAGTGAATAAAGTGATCTGAGGTTAGAATGCATTTACGACTATCAGTTTCTTTTTCCTAGGAACAAAAATCCCTATGAAAAACACTGAATCCATCATGTCTACCATGTCGTATACTTGACGATCCGCTGACTGTAATGTTACGGGGATGATCTAACAATAACCCTAAGCCTCAGAAACCTATAACCCTACGACACACATACTCCACATACTCAAAACACCATAACTTTAAAAATCTTAATCACAAAAAACCTTATATCTGTGTTCTGCAACTGCTAGAACGCAGCATATGATGAAGAAGCATGACTATGATCTAATCACGACTCTTATCTTCATAGCCGTGGAATTCCAAAGCTTCGTAATCCCATAAAATCATTACCTCCAAATGCTTAACCTCAAAAACCTTATAAGTAGGTCCTGCGAAATCTGGGCCACAACAACGTGATGAAGAGGCCTGAGTATGATCCAATCATGACTTTCAAACCCGTAGACCCGGAATCCCTCGCACTGAAATTCCATAACCCCAATCTCTTTAATGTTTATTAGACTTTAGTGATCACTTTTGCAGCCCCCAACACCTCCATTCAATGTTGTGGGTTTCTCCCCAAACACCTGGTATAATTAAGTAAGTCGAACGTGCAAAATACTAAAAACTGGAATGAGTCTCTATATGGATGTGCTATAATCTGCCTATGCCTTGCGGATTTGTTGACTCAATTACCGGTTGAGAATCGCTACTTATAAGTGCCTCTTTTCAGAAGAGGACCTCATGCATCATCATTCTATGGGCCAAAATACAATTTTTGGTTGTTCTTCAGCCGGGCACAGCGGAATTAATCAGCTAGGCGGCGTCTACGTCAACGGGAGACCCTTGCCCGACTCCACGAGGCAAAAGATCGTGGAACTCGCCCATTCGGGAGCGAGACCTTGCGACATATCCAGGATACTCCAGGTCAGCAACGGATGCGTGTCGAAAATTTTGGGCAGGTAATAGTTCGAAGGTGCCACATTCTTTATGTTTGGCTGATTAAAGTTCTGGTTGTAGGTATTACGAGACGGGCTCGATAAAACCGAGAGCCATCGGGGGTTCGAAACCAAGGGTGGCGACCACGCCCGTGGTGAACAAGATCGCCGAATTCAAGAGGGAGTGTCCGTCGATATTCGCGTGGGAAATAAGGGACCGGTTGCTCTCCGAAGGAGTTTGCAACAACGACAATATACCGAGCGTAAGTATCTTTCGTGATTAAGTAGATACGTATGTACTAGTGTTCTAACAAAAGTTTTTATGTGAAACTTTTAGATAATTCTTCTAGGCCCGGTACTTTTACTACTGGTTAGAATAATTAAACGTTCGATTAGCGGTTTAACCATACGAACGTGTATTTCTTGGCCCTCATTAGATTAACCATAATTAAATGTTTAATTGTGGGTGTGTCCTTTATCAAATTTAACTGCACCCAGAAATAGTGATTAAGGCTTAGTAAACTCAGTTATTTATTAAAGTTTTAGTTATTAGTACTTAATTATTTTTTTTCATTCTGTCAATTTCAAGAAATTGTCGATTTTTTAGTAAATATGAGAACCTGAACTACAGTGGCGGCTTCGGCTGGGGGAACTTGAAATTTTCGTATTTTCATAAGGAAGCATGAGACAAACATTATATTTTAGGTGGTGAATACTAGACCTAAGTAGAAGGCTGTAACAGCAAAAAATTTTAAATGAAATTTGTGAAAAACTAAAAAAAAACGTGTACCCAACCAGAAAATCTTGGAAACGGCTTGCAAAGTATTTGCAAAATATATTTTTTTCACAATTATCAAGTGGATATATTAAAAACTTTATATTCTTGTGTTTGATGAAAAGTTTTTATTTTGCTTAAAGATACAGCTATTGTAATATCCCAAAAACGAAATGCTGGGGTGAAATAATCTAAATACCATCAGTTTTACAGATTATGTAAATACTTTTACTTTCATCACCTATAAGGTTTTAGAGAAGGGAAGAAGAATATAAAATATGAGAAACCCAAACCATAATGAGTCTAGTGAATATTCGAAGATTAAAAAAAAACAAAATAACTTTTTTTACAAAATAGGTATACTTCATTTTGTATCGAAAAAAAGTATGGTATAAGTATAATACAATCAATAAATTATTTTGTTGTCTTTTTTCGCTTGTATTTGCCGGGATCGGTTTCACACTTGAGAGCACATGTTTGGGGTACATTTGCCACTATACCGCTTCTCCAGTGAGCAATTTGCTGGTGAAATCTTTCACCGTGTTCGTCTGAGACTGTACCTAAACTGTCAGGGAAGAATTCCAAATGGGAATGAAGAAAATGCAGCTTAAGTGACATGTCGCAATCTTGTAAGATTGGATAAGTTCTTCAACTAGATCTTTGTAGTTCTCCGATTTTGTGTTACCTAGGAAATTGCTACATACATTTTTGAAGACATTCCACGCCCTATTTTCTTTTCTCGAATGTGTAGTTTCAAGATTTTCGTTGTTGCGTATTCTCGTATTTGCGGTCCAACCAACATTCCTTCTTTAAGCTTTGCCTCACTTATACGCGCGAATTTCCGTCTCTAATAAAGAAAAGCAGCCTTCTTCTGTATTTAAGGCTTCAAAATTTTTTTTTATAAGCCTTAGTTTTATTCGCATATGAGGTAATTAAATTTTCTGCTGGTCTACTAAGAGTTCATTAAGGACATTTTTCAGACCGAGCACAATGTTTTCACGTAAAAACAAAAAAAAAACCAAAAATTGTTTTGGGGCTGGGATTCCCTTTTGGTAAAAAAAAAAAAAAATTTGGGGGGGGGCAACTTCACGGTCTTGTAAGTAGTGCAACAACTTTTAGATCGACACATATATTCCATTTATGATATTTTTATGCTTTGAGAACCTAATATACGCATGTTCTTGTACATTTCTTTCATATTTACAACATAATCCACGGGAACAGATGGTTGTTCATTTCGATTAAACAATAAAACTGTCTTCAGACTTGTCTTCGAAGAGTTAAACAGTCGCCACTTAGTAGTTTTATAAGAAAGGCAACAACATGTTGTTGATGTTCTCTAGATTTTGTTACGTGATACGACAATTTACAGGTTAGTGTATGGGTTAGATAGGCAGCAATGATCGAAATAACACATTAGTTTAGCGGGGAGGATTTTCGTGCAGAACAATGATATCGTATAGAAAATGACACGTGATTTCCTCTGGTTAGATTTCTAGTGTGTGTAGAGTTTTGATTATCTTGATTTTTTTTTGCGAAATAATATTAAATTTACATTTTAAACCACCTCACATTTATTAACAGATGGTTAACTAGTCGCGCTATTATTTCTTGTAAAAGTAGCATATACATTCGGTTAACTGCTGGCTACCTATGATTAAAGAAACCAGTGATTACTTAACCGTATATGTAAATAACCAGTTGCAAAAAGTACTAGGCCCTGGAACACTACCCTGAGATTGGAAGGACAAAGCGGTCTTCCCGTGTCTTGAACATAAACCTGTGATCTATGGTGATAATGCGGATGCTGGAGTTATATGTAACGTAAATGACTTTTTTAGTATGTATTTACTGAGCCCGTCTGGTGTAAGAGGACAAATCAGGACTCAAAATATACTGCACAACTTATCTAACGCACAACCAAAAATTTGCCGCAACATTGATGTTAAGTATTTTCGAAACTTGGTGTTCCTTTTGATTGATTGTTTTTTAAATGTAGGTTTTTTTCTTAATAGTATCCATTGACGGATCCGGGGGGGGGGGGGGCCCTCCCCCCCGGGGGGGCCAAGGGGCTGGCCCCCATGCCCCTCCCCCTGGCAGGTGTGATAGTCGGTAAAAAAAGCCATACCCCCCCTGGGGTGCCAAGGGCATGGGCAAAAATATAAACAAACACACAATATTAAAACTAAGAGAGAATCAGTGTTTCCTATAAATGTATAATAGAGAATCAGAGTGTTTCCCAGAATGACATCCCGACATCTTTGATTCATTCACAAAATTAAATTCATTCGTTCTGATATACTTAAGCCATTTCATAACTGGAGTTTCATAAGCTTTGGAGTTGTCATCCTTGATTTCGTTAAACCAATAAAAGCCCAAACATGTTCAATGGGATTTAGGTCGGGGTACGGGCTAGCAAAACTATGGAATTAAGGTATATGTACCAGGTCCTATACATATGTCGTATGCTTATTGAAAATCCTTGTCTTTTTATCTATCTCCGCCTAGGCTCTTTCAATGCTACCTAGGTGAATTGTAATGATTGATAATGATGTAAGTGAGTAGCTTGCATCTTACAATTGTAAAGAATCTTACAGTCTGGCCGAGAATTTTAAGCGTGTTATTATAATATATCTAGCAATTTTTAGTCTTTGTCAAAAAGGACCTACGCAAAATTGTTTTAACATCTGATAAACTGATAAGTTTCAGATTAAATTAAAATCAATTATATTATGATAACACTAACTGTATGCCAGGTGCATTGTAAAAAACATATCTCATTATTGCAGTGTTAATTTGGTTTTTCCTATATTTTTAAAAATAAGTTTAAATTGGGTTAATCAATTGTTTTTATCCTAAGCAAGTCATGTGAGTGATATTATGATAATACTCAATGTATGCCAGGTGCACTGTAAAAAAAAATCTCTCATTATTGCAGTGTTAATTGGGCTTTTCACATATTTTTAAAAATAGGTTTAAATTGGGTTTAACAAATGTTTCTATCCTAAGCAAAGCATGTGAGTGATTGTATTATTGAAGTATATTTTTTCAAATTTTCTCTGTAGTAACTCTCAATTTTTGAAGACGATACCTTTGGTGCCAAATGTTTGGTTATCTATCGGATGAATAAATGATAGGTAGCTAGGAGCATTTTAATATGAAATAAGGATTAAAGAATATTACAATTTGACTAAGAACTTCAAGCATATTAGGTATAATAATACGCCAAGCACTTGTTAATCTTATTGTCAAAAACGCGAGATTTTTTAAAATCTGAGTTGATACAATCATAGTGTAATAAAGACTAACGGCGAGTTAGGCGCATTGTAAAACACATTTGTCATTATTTCAGTGATGGTTTTCGTTTCTTTCCTTATTTCATAAAATAAGGTCTTTTAGAGTGTTGCCTAAAATATTGCAATTGAGGTTCTTTAAAAATGGAATTCGTCAAACTGGTACTGTAAGACATGGTTTGTTAAATCGCTGGCTTGAATGAAATTATTGGCTGCTAACAAGCAAGCAGTTTGGTAATATTTAGACATCGTTGTTTCTAGCCAATATAAGAAATGTGAATGATTGTGTTTCTTATTGTAAGATGTTTGTTAAACTGAAAGTGTAACTCTCAATTTTTGAAGACAACATTACTTTGTGCCGAAGGCTTGGTTATCTATCGGGCGAATAAATGGTATCTAGGCATACGGAAAGAATTAATGAGAATATTACGAAGTGGAAGTGCTCCATAATTTCACGGCGCTTGCGTAAAATTCTCATCGATACAAACTGCGATACGCACTGCGTGAACGTGAGGCAAACGAGAGGGACCAGTCGGACTTACTGTCAGCGCCTTTTATGGATTAAAAAGAGGGATGCGCTGGCCGGACTGAAGACAGAATAGAAAATGGCGGAGTTCCGGTTCGCCATTGGGCAGATGGGCCCGTTTGTTTTTATGATAACAGAGGCGGGATGCCCTATTTACTACCAGGTGCTTTTGAAATTACCATAGGGGTTTTGTGTGGAGACCTTATTGTCTGGCCGACCACAATTGATAGCATGTAACACGCTGACCGGGAAATAAATTGTCTCTGAAACGTAGTTTTAGAAATAATAATTAATAAACAGCTCGGACGCAATCGTCGATGAGTCCTAGATGAGGAAAAGGAGGAAAAGTTGTCGGTGTACGGCTGTATTGTTCTTTGAGAGTTATGTTTTCGCAATCTAGAATGGAGCTGAAATGCACATGGCGGTTATGGCCCTTGTAACAGCACCGTTAAATGATTTAATGTATTGAATAAACAGACAACGTTACGCACACTTGATAATGAATTGGGTGATGATTTTCGAGCATCTGTCTAAGTATTTAGCATGAAAAATTATCAATGACATTTTCATATATAAATAAATAAATGAATAAATGAATGAATGAATGACTGGATGAATGGATGAATGAATGAATGAATGAATGGATGAATGGATGCATGAATGGATGAATGAATGAATGAATGAATGAATGAATGAATGAATGAATGAATGAATGAATGAATGAATGAATGAATGAATGAATGAATGAATGAATGAATGAATGAATGAATGAATGAATGAATGAATGAATGAATGAATGAATGAATGAATGAATGAATGAATGAATGAATGAATGAATGAATGAATGAATGAATGAATGAATGAATGAATGAATGAATGAATGAATGAATGAATGAATGAATGAATGAATGAATGAATGAATGAATGAATGAATGAATGAATGAATGAATGAATGAATGAATGAATGAATGAATGAATGAATGAATTAATGCATGAATGAATGAATGAATGAATGAATGCATGAATGGTTGGATGGATGATAGAATTAATCAATGAATGAATGAAGGAAGGAAGGAAGGAAGGAAGGAAGGAATGAAGGAACGAACGAACGAACGAACGAACGAACAAACGAACGAATAAATGAGTAAATAAATGAGATTAGTAGATTAAAAGTAAAACACGTTATTGTTGCGAGAATTGTTTCCAACACTTCTAGTATTATGGACGTAAAGATTTGATAATGTCTATAAGATATCGATTAATGTGATCAAAAGTTTAACTTTATTTTAAGTACAAACGAATAAGCTTTGCATTATTTGCTTGATGTGTTGCGTAGGTAATTTTTCAATTAATTTAGGAAATTTATTAAATTAATTTGATATTGTAATAATAGAATTAGTGACCTGTTTATGTATAACTACAGTTAACTAGTGGAATGAGATCATAAATACTTCCAAAACTAAAAAGTAACTAAAAAAGAGTAATTCAGTCAATATACGAACTGACATCGAAAATTTAAATTCAGCGTATTTTAATATATTAAATTCTGTATATCAGACTTAGAAGATACACTTACGAGACAAATAATTACATACCAATATCTATATATATATACGTTTTTAATGTGAGCTTCCCTGTACAAAAGCATTTTAGCAAGTTTTACAACTTTTAGTGTCTCTTTTAAAAAAAGTTTTTTTAAATTTATTAGAATTGTACGGGTAGATAGTCGATGACGTCTGGTTCTAGTTTATTGTTTTTATACATATATCAATGTTTTATTTATATTTGTTTATAACAATGACACTTATATTAATTGTAAGTATGAAATATGGAGCATGTAATCTCGATTCCTTATTTTAATCTGTATTTGGTATTACATTTGTTTTATTGTCTACATTGCGTATTAGCCATATTTTATTTTAGAGTTCTGAGGATGCAAATAAATTTAGCGAAACGTTGACTAAATGAAAAATAGTTTATTTTGGAAGTATATAGTTTCATTTATATTTGTTTATAACAATGACACTTATATTAATTGTAAGTATGAAATATGAAGCATGTAATCTCGATTCCTTATTTTAATATGTATTTGGTATTACATTTGTTTTATTGTCTACATTGCGTATTTGCCATATTTTATTTTAGAGTTCTGAGGATGCAAATAAATTTTGCGAAACGTTGACTACATGAAAAATAGTTTATTTTGGAAGTATTTATTTTTTTTGATCTCATCCCATTGTACTAGTTACCTATAGTTATTAAATAGCAATATCTATTTAAAGCTATCAAACCACAGAAAATTCATTTTTTTTATTGCGTGGTGACCAGAACAATGACAAATGCGTTAATTGAAATGCGCACAATTTCACAAAATGAGGCTATGGTTTCATAAAATAATAACTATGCAAGAAACGATAATGAAATTCAATATTAGGTAAATACCTACACACAGTTCAAAGAACGTCACTATTGTTGGAGATTAAATACATTGGAGTCATTAGATATATTGGAGATACATTACTAATACCTCAATTCTGTAACAATTAGACACCCTGTTCGTTTCAATGGTTTCAGTTTCTTTTTGTGTTTGTTAGATAACGAAAGATGAGTTAAAAAGGGAGGGGATTTTTGCAGTGGTAGTTGGTGGAGTATGAAATCATTGTATTTTCATAATGAAGCATGATACCAAGAACATATTTTAGGAGGTAATTCATACTATACTTAGACCAAAAATTATTGAAATTAGTCATTCGCGTTATCGGAAGTAATAAAAACCAGTCAAGGTTAGTGTAGTTTAACAGCCTCAGTGCCGCGGGTTGCAAACGATGCGGTACACTGTAGTAATAACAGTCGAGACTATGAAAATTAGAACAGTTTGTGTCAGTATAGCGTTTTATTAATATTTAGTACCTAGGTACTAGTGAAACTTTTTAGTTAATGTGACTAAATTTGAACCAATGGGACGTGTTTTATGATCCCCAAATCACAAATTTGATTATCCCTAAATAATAGAGACTCTTACGGCAACATTGACTATCTAAACTATTGTGGAAAGGCGTACTGCCCGAGCGCGATGAGCACGTGATTTCGAAAAACACCTATGTATTCTTGTCGGTCTGTACAGTCCGACTTATTTCATTTATTTCTGGTACAACAGAATTTTAAACGGAACTTACAAAAAGGCCTGACTAACTGTCGGAAATGCTGTCAAATAGTCTGTCTTTTTTATAATAATATTGTTAATTAACTTTCAAATGAACAACTCTTTACTTTCTGTTAAAATTTTGTAAAATTTAATATCCATTTCACATTTTTTTTAATAATGTCTGTTACTTGTAATATTGTAATGTACTAACTGTTAATTAAAAAAAAACAGACATTGACAGTATCAAAAGTGGTTCGTTTCAAAATTTGTTACAAAAAAATTGTAGAATATTTGGCCTAAAACCTATATTTATTACAAATGTTTTCTTTTTCAATTCATTGTGGGTTGTAGAACATTTTCATGTTCTATTTGAAAAATAAAGTTGACTGTTATTTTTACATACATAGATATATCATTACAAATTGAAATACTATAACGCTTTCATGTATCTATTTTACAAAATTGGTAAGCAATGGCGAACGTAAAAAAAACACTATAACTGAGTCTTGGTATGCATTTTCTAAGCTTTCCGTATCTATAATATATAAAACTTTCTCAAACAATTAATTTAAAAAACTTAATTTCAAATAACTTAATACTAAAATTTAAATTGCGTTCGGCTGTTGTTTGTTTGCCGTCGCTGTAGGGACTGTATGAAAATATTTATGGAAAATAAAATCGGGGTGAGCAAGGAGAGAGAAAATTAGTGTGTAGATATTTTAGGGATGGCGTAACCAAGGTAACGCGTAAGAGTGAGGGAGCCGAGCGTCCGGAGAAATGTAAAGATTACAAAAATGGGTACAGATTAGAGAAAATGGTGGATCTTTGTATAGAAAGTGCTAAAACGCCACACTCGTATTATTTAGCGTGCCGCCGTTAAGCTTTAAAAGTTGCGTGGCTTAGCATAAGAGGGGTACAAATGCAAAACTCACATTATTCACTTTCAAAAAATTTTTCAGGAAGAAGGAATAACTGATTTCTCACTTTTCAAGTGACTTAATTTTTTTTGGTATTTGTATTAGATCTTTAAATTTGCTTCTCAATTGGTGAAATGACAGCGCAACAATATTTGACTCCAAGAAAGTGAATTAAAATTATGGGATAGTGTGGGTTTTGATACAACTTTTTGGATAACGGTGGTTTTGCTCCAAATTATTCTACATAATATTATTTTTTACACTAAAATTCATGAAGTAAAGCTAAGAAAAAGGAACTTGGAAACAAACTCAATGGTATATCGGAAAAACACGGAACCAACCATCTAAGAAAGCAAAATAAGAAGAGAAGCAAAATTGACATTCTGCTTAGGCAGTCGGCCATATTGGTTTATCGCTTTCATAATGGCTCTTTCATTGGTGGATATGGATAATGTGAGTTTTGGCAACTTCAGATCGTAGGAGAATGTGACTTTTGAAACAATTCACAGATTCCACAATTTAAAATAAATACGAAAATGTGAGTTTTGTACCACTTCTAAACTTTAAAATGGTGTAGTTCAACACGATGAATAAGATAGCGCTACTAACTCTATTTTGACAAATTATGGATAATGTGAGTTTTGCATCTGTACCCTTCAATAAGGTGTTTTGCCAATTTACATTTAATTTAGTAGATATGTTTTTGCAGGCAATATCAGAGACACAGTCTACGAAATATAGACTGATTTGTTTATAATATTTCTATTATTATCAACAACCAAGCATATTTTACGTAGAGAAATGCATTGTTGCCCTAATGAACTATGTCCAAATCCATGGAAAAATATAATTGTGGCCTGTTTCTTGCTATTATTTTTTTTGTTTTGTTTTCAAACACATCCATATTTGAAAGATGAACATTGTACATACAGCTGCCAGATGATTCGCACAAAAATTCGAGACATTTGTGGCTTACTAAAAAAACACGTACATACTTTTTGTTATCTAAATTATGTTTATTATCTAAAAAATGTTAAACATTATGTATACATTTTTTGGTACAAAAGTTTACCAGCATTATAAAAATGTAAATGTAAATTATGATAAAAAAAGAACAAAAAAAGATAAAAAGTACACCTTTATTTATTTTTCTGATATTTTTCACTCTTGAGATGAAATTTAGATGGCACAAAAAAATACAGAACCTACAGAGTTACTTTACAGGTATATTATTTTAAGTTTGTATATTATTTTAAGTTTGAGGGTTGTAAAATATTTGAGTAAAAAAAGCTGAAAAAAAAAACTTTTTTCAGCTTTTCTTGCATTTTTTCAGCATTTGCATATTATCAGCAAAACTCGGGACAAATCAGCCTTTTTCTGGCCTTCTTCAGGATGCCGCGCCTGAACAAGATACCAAAATTCGGGACCCTAGTTGGACGAAATATCTGTGTTGTATAAAGAGTGACGCAAGTAGTACATTTATTTAAATACAGGGTGATTGATTTATCGTAGAAAGTGAGTTTTTCTCTCAAACGGCTGAGATAAATTAATTTTCTTGAAAGGTAAATCACTTTTACTTATGTACCTTCACTCAAAACTAAGCCAAGATTAAAAATATGTTCCAAGGTCCTAAGCGTTGCGACGCCTCAAAAGAAAATTTTCAGCAACATTCCTGAATATTTGATGAACATTCCATAGCTCATTATAAAGGTGTATCAATTGTGAGTTTTTTTTCTATTTTTTTTTTGTGTCCTGAATATTTCAAAAGTTATGGTCGATTTATTATTGAACGCTCTATCGGCCTGTCTGTTTCTATGACTTCGTAAAAATGTTTTTGATTTTTGCATTATTTTGTATACTTCTTTCAGTTTTTCATTATTTGAAAAGTTATGACCAATTTATCTGTGAATTTCTTTATAGTAAATATCGCAACATTTAAAATTACATGTTTCCGACGCTATTGCTCCTTCAACATACACCCTAGGAAATTGCACCTTTACATATTGGCGATACATGTATAGAAGAGAATAAGTTAAAAGACACCAGTAAGGACGGACAAAGACAGTTAGATGCAACAGTGTTTCACGCTTGTGCACGTATTAGAAACATATGAGACCTGCGCGTAATAGAAAGTGGAGAGGGCCTATTTGACACGGCCTATCGCCGAATTTGAGTGGGACTCAGTACCTTTTCGCAGCTATGGGGGTGTACATCGACTTAACTGTATGAAACGAAATTCTTACGTAACTATGACACTTAAAAGAAGTGTACGAACATAATTGTATTTATTTTCAAATTTTTGTATTCCCTAACTAACCGGTCTGCAAGAAAATAAAATTGAAGTTCTATAAAAAAATAAAAAAATAAAAATATAAATCAACCCGGTTATAAGACGAAAGAAAGAAAAAAATGCCTATTGAATAAGTGGTTCAAAAATGTCGCCCCTTTGTGCTTCGCAAAAACCTAGTCTATGAAATACCACTTAATTATTTGCAATTTTTCCTCCTTAGTGTATACCGTCATAGTTATTGTTATTATTGTTATTATATTTATTATTATAGTAAAAACGTTTCTTTAATTACAATATGAATATTTTATTTACGCAGACACGGCTAAATTGATTCCTTATTTCGGTACTTTGGAGTCTAGACAAGAATTCAATTCACACGTGCGCATTATAATTTATGGGCGGGGCGTCCCGCTTACATAAGTTTATTGGTTCCCTATTGATGTAAACACGAAAGACAGAGAATAAAAGAGAAGAAGAGACAGATAATAAAAAATAAAAGTTGTAAAATGACATATCAGTGTGGCAACTAAGGATATAATATTTTTTTTTATTCTTTTTTTAATTGAAGAGTTTTTTTTTTTTTTTTTTTTAAACTCTTTTTTTGAATTTTTTTGACTTTTTAAACCCGGTATACGTAAGTAAATGTGTTTTCATTTATAACAAACATTTGTTACACCTAGGTTTTAATAGCCGAAGTATAATTTATGATACACTAGCGACCCGCCCCGGCTTCGCACAGAAATATAAAAAATGGTTATTGTGGGTTCATCCCTAAGAGATGACATATACCATCGCGGATTTTTTTGTAGACCTTTTTAGGTGTACAATATTGTAGTACATTATTTTGATCTATCTCGTACGGTTCAGCCAGCGTTTGCAATGTAAGCGCAAAAAAATGTGTTTATTACGACATCATATTAGAAACCTCTAAAATGATCAGTGTTTCTCCACTATATTATGCATGTATTATACATATAAACCTTCCTCTTGAATCATCCATCTATTAAAAAAAACCGCATAATAAAATCCGTTGCGTAGTTTTAAAGATCTAAGCATACATAGGGACAGACAGCGGGGAAGCGACTTTTATATGTGTTGTTTTACTGTTTTATTACTATGTTATGATTATGAT